>CM075813.1:51477093-51639593 GCA_037975025.1 Excoecaria agallocha
TAAAACTATAGGGTTTATTATTCATATTTTTTATATTTTGATTTACAATTTTTAAATTATTATTTAGTTGATAAAATTGTTCGTCATAAGTATATCCATCTATATTTTTTTATTTCTTCCATTTACCCATTATGTCCTATTTTAATTGCTATATATTCTAGTAATTATTCTATCTGATTTAATTTATTTAAAATTTTAATTTTAATTTTTAATTCACTTAATATTTGATATTTTATTAAGTCTAACTTTTCTACATCTTCTATTTGATTTAACAGAATTTTTATTTCTTATGTATTTGGACTTAATTGATTTATTATATCTTGTATTATTTTTCTACCGGCCATAGTTGTATTATCTACCTCTTCTAATCATTTAATTAATTTTATATCTTTATTATTTAATTTTTCTAATATAGATTTATTCATTTATACGAGGTTATAATATTTTTTTAGTACTTTTAACTAGACTAACGTTAAGTTTTAAGAGCAATATTACCTTGTAAATTGTAAAATTAGAACATATAAATTTCTCCTTGAAAAGTTTGTTAAATATGAAAGACATACATTCTTTTAACATATAATTTGTAGAGAGATTTATTTGCCCCTATTTTGGGGCTTAAAACGCAATATTGCTCCCATTTACAATTTAAAGGACATAATTGCTTCCGTCATAGTCATAGTCATAGTCATAGTCATAGTCTTAGTAGCGAGCAAAAAAAAATCGAAAATATGATTAACTGTAAAATCAATTCGAAATTAAATTGATTTTTTCGTTAATTGATTCGATGGATTCGGTTACAGCTTTTAATTTTTACATTTTCAATTTTTAATTATGATTTCGATATTTGAGTACCAATTAACCATTAGTTTATAGTTAGCCGCTTTATACACACACACACTTTATTTCTCTCTAAAACTTACATAAAATGATACTTTAAAATATATTTAAATTATATTTTTATTTTTATACCTTAATTTTTTTATATTTTTTTATAAAATTTATATAATATTTTAAACTAAATTTATATTATGTCATTCTCTTTAATTATATAATAATATTTATATATAATAACCAATTAACTTTTATATATGTTTTTATCATAAAGAATAGCATTTAATTATATTTCTTTATATTTTAACCTTTAATATTATCTAAATTTTATTTGACTTAAAATCAAACATTTTAATTTTCAACAAATATCAAATGTATTTTATAATATTAGCTATTAATTTATTGAACATAAATTTTGACTAGTAAATTATATTTATTTTATAATTTTTATTTTAAATTACTTTATACATTTAAAATTAATTAAACTTTATTTTTTTATAATTTTATATTATAAATTTTAATAGTTAACAAAAAAATTAATTAATCAAACTAAAAAACTGAAATTAATAAACTAATTAACCGAATATAATGAACTCATTAATAATTAATAATTTTTAAAAACCGACATTAATAAACTGATTAATTTTTTTATCCATTAACCAATTAACCGGTCCATTCTCACCGCTGTCATACCGTGAAAAATAAAACAAGGCTTCAAATTTATTATTGTAATATAGGTATATATGTAAATTTATTGTTCAAATTTTGAAAATGATATTTAAAGTATAATAAAATAAAATAAAAATAATAATTTTTTAAAATGTGATAGGGGAGTAATAATTTTATTATTATTAATGGATGTTGCATGTTAATATATATTCACAACCAATCATACTTCAGAGAATTTCCAGAAACTTTAAAAAAAAAATGAAAAAGGCAATTTGGGGCCCTTTGCCTTGTCATCTATAAGCTTTGAATTGGTGGTCTTTTTTTTTTTTTTTTTTATATATAGCTTTTGAGGAGGTGTTATGAACTTAGCGGGTTACTTATTCTAAAGCAATTGAAAATTGAAATTGCTGTTCAATAAAAAAAGTTTAATTGTTTTCAAATGATTGATGATATGATCTTTTATCTTAAAAGATAAATAAAAATAATCGCCTAATATATTTGCTACTGAAATGGAGAATCGTAAAACTTTTTTGTGTATTTTTTGTTTAATAAATTTTCTAACAGAGGCTTTTTTTTTTTTTTGGGTAAAGACTCCTTTGTCCTATTTCTTCTAGCATTTGGTGTGCTCTCATTCAATGGTAGAGTATTACCTATTGTTCAGATAAAATATGTGATTTTATCCCTGATTTAGGAATATTAGAGTGATTTTATCTAGGAGTGTGCAACGGGCGGTTCGGTTCAATAACCGAAAACCAATTTTTAAATAATTTTATCAACTGAACCGAATTATTTAAATAACCAAATACTAACCGAATCAATTTTTTCGGTCAGTTTGGTTCGATTAACTGAAAATTAAATCTATTTTTAAAAAAAAAAAATTATGTTTAAAAATTATACAAAATTACAAATCATAATATACCAAAGTAAAAACATCCAAATTGTACAAAATAAATGTCCAAATTAAAAATACAATCCCAAAATATATAATAAATAATACAACAAAAACGGTTAAATAAATTTTTTCATTCCATCGATTTTCAATTCAATCGTCAAAATTTCAAATTATCACCTAAAAAAAATAATTTGTTATAAAATCAGCTGAAAATATTCCAAAAATTAAAATTACATAATGATTTTTTTTAAACTCAATTGACATATGGAGTCTATAAAAAATTCAAAATTTAAGGCTAATCAACAAAGTGTGTAATTAATTGCCAGTCTCTATTATTTTCAAAATCTGAATCAAATAGACATAAAGATTCTTAGATTGGGATATTCAAGTTTGGAATTATGATTATTTGTTGGAATTGGATGATGATGATTGATAAGACTTGGCTGTTTGTTCCGTGGACGGCTGAAACGCAACGCATTGGATTATAACTGGAGATAGCTGGGGAGTAGAAGCAATTTTGTGTGAGCTGGTTCTCTATGACTTCGACTTTTAGTGGGGCCTGCAAAATTTATTTATCTTATATTCTTATTTCTCTCTTTCCTTACATAGGTGCAGGCACATACCATTACTTATGGTACATAAATTAGATTATGATTCTAATTTTTTATGCAAAGCTCTTATTTGTCATATTATCTTCCCCAATGACTAATTCATAAAAAAAAATTAATTTTTCTTATAAAGTTAATTATGTGAAATCAGTAACTTTTTAGTTGTTTCTAATTTTATCTGAAATTAATCTCTAATTTTGGAATCTTCATTGTAATATATATTTTCAAAATCTTTATGATTTTACAATTAATTATCATACCTTGTGGGGCATCTTTTTCTTTGTGATTTTCGCAATATAATCCAAGTAAGTACTAATTAGATTCTCTAATTTGGATAATTTCTAAAAGCTACATTAATAATGGCTTCCATTTTGTCAATTTTCTTATGAATACAATTATAAACATATAACATATGTTGGATTATATTTATTTTTATTCTTGAATATTGTATTAATATTAGTATTATCATCAACAGGACATCCCATGGTAAAATTGGTCTTTTCTTTAAAAACAAAAAACTAATAATCATATTGGATAAATATGAAGAGAAAAAGATTCCAATTTGGTTAATTTTTGAAGGATATAGAAAAATATATTTAGTTTAAGAAAATTGTATAAATTTTAATTGGATTAAGTTTGGTCAAAGGAAAGCTCAATCCTATGAGTGTCTGGCATATAATATATGTTTATTTTAAAGTAATTTTTTTTAATTATGTTCAATTTAATAATCAAGAAACAAATTAATTTCTCTACCGCTCTTCTAGAATGTGATCTACATATAGTACATATTATTTGGCTCTATCACATAAATAAATCTGTAAATGAAATATTTACAAGTAATGATCCTAAAAAATTGAGTGAATAATAAAAAAAAATTAAATGACGATCTTAATCTTTTATGATTTTGTTTCATATCATATAAGTTTTTCAATGTAAAACCTTTATCTTTGCACAAGATTGGAAAACTTTTTTTTTTCCAAACCTAATGATACAAAGATCTCAAATTATCAAATCTTTCTACAAAAATTTAAAATTGAATATTGTGAGAATTATAATTGAAAATAATATTATAATATTTTTTCTGTACTATTTAAAAATTGAAAATTGTGAGAATTATAATTAATAATAATATTAAAATGATATGTATTAAATTTGAGATATTGTTTAAAGAAATCCGAACTATTTACAATTCGGATAATCACTGTGATTAATATCCATATCACCTTAGTAATCATTCCCAATTATAGTAATGAGTGAGATTAATTACACACCCTCTAAAATTTCATTGAAGCGAGAATTCTACAATACATGTACCCCTTTTTATTCTGAATCGGGTATTAGACATAAATAAAGAAAATTAAAAGTATAATAATAATAATAATAATAATAATAATAATAATAATAATTATTATTATTATTATTATTATTATTATTATTATTATTATTATTATTATTATTATTATTATTATATTGCAATGTTGGTATTTAGTAAAGGAAGACAAAGCGTATATATGCATGTGCAACTAATTTTGACCAATCAGTCTCTCATCACTGTTCACATGGCTTAACATGATTGGTTTGGCAGAAAAAAAGAGCTGTTCCTTTTCGCTTATTTATTTCTGCAATAAAATTCTAAAGTCACCGAATCCTAATCATCAATCGACTTCCTATATTTAATAATTTATTTTATAATTACACCAGGATTTTGGGATCTATGGCTTAAGGAATTTTCTTCCTCCCTTCCTTTTTTATATAAATATACAATAATAAAGCCTAAATTATTAAACATGGTATGAAAATGGAATAATTCGGTTATAATAAAGTGGGTCAAGAGGGCATTATTGACTTTGCCATGAAGATTTTGACGTATAAAGAAGACCCTGCACCAGTTGCTCACTGCTAGACTCATTACCGATCGATGGCAATGGGGAAAAACCACCTTTTAGTTTTGCTTTTCATTCTGTTCAGTCATAATGTGGAAGTCCATGGGAAGAAGCAAGCAGAAGCACTAAGCCATCTATGGAAGGCCAAATTCAGGGGCAATTCCGGTATCGATAATACTCATTTCAACCCAATTAACCATTTAAATATTCCCAAGATTAGCGGTTATCATCGAGATGGATCAAAAGAGAATGATAGAATTGATAGACTTCCCGGCCAACCGCCCGTCAAGTTTTCACAATACGGCGGCTACATTACCGTCAATAAATCCGCCGGCCGGGCTCTCTATTATTACTTTGCTGAGGCTCAGCATTATCCGAAAGAATCTTTGCCTCTTCTTCTGTGGCTAAATGGAGGTACTTTCTTTCTATTAATGCTTCTTAATTGTTTTAGTTAATTTTGTTTTAATGGAGATTAGTAGATCCGGCAAACGGGTCAGTTCATAGTAAAACGGGTCAGAGTCAAATTTCTATTATTATTTATCAGTTGTTTTTGGATAGGAATTTATTTTTTAAGTCTCTTCGAGTGAAAGCAATGATACTTTCTGCCCATCAAAATCGAAGAATCTTTTTCTTTTTTTAAGAGAAATTTTGGGCTTTTTATAATAAGTTATCATAAGCAGGTTAGGCAGTTATCTTTCTTTCGTTTTGTTTGATTATTTTTATTTTTATTTACACAAAACTAACATGTTCTATATATCCCTGCTTTTGGATGATAATTCATTTCCTTATTAGAAAGGTACCTTTTTGGCTACCGTATTAATATATATGTAATCATAAATTACTCAATTGCGTACAAAAATATATATTGTATTTTTATCCATCAATGTAATGATTCATCTATAAAATCCGAAACATGTAGACCCATAGCCTAATTACTCTCTCAATTAAATAATTTCAAAACATAATTATCAAATAATAATAACAAAAATTTTTAGTTCCACACCTCACATGGCCAAGTGGATCATTATGATCCGAGGCTTCACTCCTATATATGGAGGATTTTTCGGCGTTTATTCTGTAACCATAGTTTTTTTTTTTAGAAATAAAACCATGATTAATGTTATAGTTATCAATTATTAAAATCATTAAAAAATGTATCGTATTTTTCAAGATGGATTTACATTAGTTTATATACAGTACTAATCCGAATCCTACGTTCCTTAGAGAACTGGGATTGTACTTTCCTTAGACAATGCGGTAATATTAATAATAAAACACATAGTTTGACCTAAAAATAAAAATGGAATTGTTTTGAAACTCATGTGAAAGTTTATGTATAATTGACTTAATGAAATTCTTGTATTTTTTTTATATGGCAATATAGTTTAACAAAGTCAATAATTAATTGTTCTTGTTGCTAATTCTATGTGCATCAACAGCCACAACTAGCATGTGCTATCTCCACTGGTGGTTGTCTGTTTCTTTCCAGTTTGATGTTGATGGGGAATAATTTTCAATCTAATTTTATGAATATTTTATTGTTTTCATAGGTCCTGGCTGTTCATCTTTGGCTTATGGGGCAATGCAAGAGCTTGGACCATTTAGAGTATACAGCGATGGCAAGACACTTTACAAAAATAGATTCTCATGGAACTATGGTACTTACTAATAATTAATTACGTTCTTCATACTTTGCTATTTTCTATATATTTGAAATTAATTCTTTATCTTGATTTTATTTTGCAGCTGCAAATCTTTTGTTTCTGGAGTCACCTGCGGGAGTAGGATTTTCTTATTCAAATACGACGTCGGATTATAATAGGAGTGGAGATAGCAAAACAGCACAAGACAATTATGTTTTCTTAGTGAATTGGTTAGAGAGGTTTCCTGAATATAAAGATAGAGAATTTTATATTTCTGGGGAGAGCTATGCAGGGCATTATGTGCCTCAACTTGCACATACAATTCTTCAACATAATAAGAAGGCCAATAAGACCATTATTAACCTCAAGGGAATTTTGGTACGTCTTCTTATTTTTTTATTTTTTTAATCATATAATAATTGCATTTTTGAGAATAAAATGTCATCATTGGTTCTTTTGAACTTGAGAAATGATTGGAACTTAGGTTAAAGGATAATTAATTAATATGGGTTCACTTTTTTTTTCTTTTGCTCTTTATTTTCACATTAACCATCATTGTTCATTCATCAACTTTATTTCTAATCTCATGGAGCCTAGAGATATTTATTTGGAAACATGATCATGTCGTCATTTCCCTACTAAATCATTTCTTTTTTTTTTAAAAAAAATCAATAATTAGAGGGACAAATTATGGTATTAAGCACTGATGTATTAGAAATCAAATGTCAGGAGTGTTTCTTTTTCCAAAATTAGAGTTCCAAGTTGGAATTCTGAAAATTAAGCAATTTTTAAATACTTAAAAGTCATTTATAGATTTTAAATTACTCGGATCATATTAAAAAACATAAAAATAATAATAAAAAAAGAAACTTTATTCCGGAGTAAGTATGGATCATTACTAATGTCCAGGCATCATTTGTTTAACACAGACATTATAGACTGTCCTTTTGTCGCAAAGAGCCATATTTTGTTGGTACTATATAGTTGACTTAATTAATGCTAATTAAGTATTTAAGTAATAATTTTTTTTAAATTATATTATTCTATCTTTATAATTAATTATTTTTATTTTTATTTTTTTGGTGAAAAATTGCAGCTAGGGAATGCAGTGCTAAATGATGAGACAGATACAATAGGGATGTATGATTATTTCAGTACACATGCGTTGATATCTCCAGAGACAAACCAAAGAGTAAAGAAAGAATGTGATTTCTCAACCAATGCCAACTCAGGGTCTACTGAATGCACTGCAGTAACAGATGAAATAAGCCAGGATACTAATAACATCGATATATATAACATCTATGCCCCTTTGTGCTTCAACCCAAATACCACTTCCAAACCCAATAAAGCTTCTGTAAGTAATTTCGATTTCTCCTCTTAAAATCTTCTGTTTCAGTAATTTTAATGTATAAAAAGCAATTAAAATGAATTGTTATGTATATGCAGTTGGTGAATTTTGATCCATGCAGTGATTATTATGTGTATGCATATATGAATAGAGAAGATGTACAAGAAGCACTGCATGCGAATGTAACAAAACTTGATCATGATTGGGAACCATGTAGTGATATCATCGCCAATTGGTTAGATAGCCCTTCTACAGTTCTTCCACTCCTTAAAGATTTCATGGCCAACGGACTTCGTGTCTGGATTTTTAGGTAACTTTTTATTATTTATTTACTCTCTACTCTTCTTTTTGGCCTGCCCATTATTATTACTTATGAGTGTTAATAATAATTGTTTATTAATACTCTGCCCTACTCTTTCTTTGAGGTCCTTAATCGTTGACAAATTGGAAACTTTATCCAACATTCCTTTTTTTATTTTTCTTTTTGCATGTACCTAATTTATTTATTTATTTTTGTCATGGTAATACTTTGCTAATTCTTGTAAATTACACTATAAGGAAAAAAAAGGCTTTTAGCAAGGAGAAATCCGATTAGTAAAAGTCAAAATTCAATTGCTAAAAGTCAATCACGACCAGATTTTGCTAGAAGCCATCACATTAAAAGTGCAGTTAACGGGAGAGTGGTCCGGTCATAAAATGTCTCTAGCAACAACCATAAATGTAGACATTAATTAAAAGTTTCTAATGACAATAAGGTACGTGGTCGATAAAAATGCCTTCAGCAGCTGGCTTTCAACGACTGGATTTCAAACTGGCTGCTAAATGTTGATTCATTAAAAATATATTTTCTTGTAGTTTTCAGAGTTTCATTTTACTTGGATCAAATAATCTGTGTGGAGTCAATGTGAAATGCTAATTCTATGTCAATTGTTTAATTGCTGAACACGTTACCACATAATGGTCTAAGTTGAATTAGGTTTTATTTTGTATGGGGTTAGTCAAGAAATTAAAAAAAAAAAAAAGAACGAGTATATAGAAATAAGGGAAAAAAGTGAACAAATTAAGTAAAAAGAGCAAATTACATAGTCTTGTATTTGCAGCACACTTTATAATAATATTTTTGATGGATATATGTTGATGATTATATTATAAAGTTCTAATTCAAATATTTATTAATTGTTATACAGTGGAGATACAGATGCAAGAGTTCCAGTTACTTCAACACAATATTCAATTGATAAGCTGAAACTTAAGATCAAAACTGAATGGCACCCTTGGTACCTCAAATTAGAGGTAATTTTATTATTATTATTATTATTATTATTATTATTATTATTATTATTATTATTATTATTATTATTATTATTATTATTATTATTATTATTATTATTATTATTATTATTATTATTATTATTATCATCTCTGCAATTGTAGGTTGGAGGGTATACGCAGGTTTACGAGGGGGATCTAACATTTGCTACAGTAAGAGGAGCAGGGCATCAAGTTCCAAGTTATCAACCACCACGAGCACTGTCATTGGTTAAACACTTTCTTGCTGGCACACCTCTCCCTGTTAGTAAAAGATCATACAAATAATTAATTTTTCTTTTTCTATTTTTATTCAAAGTTGTCATTGCTTAATTATTAGGATTAGTCTGGTTTATAATTGTTTTGGTTAATTAAGATTTAGATTATTTGGTTATTTGATTGTTTAATAAATAAACAATTGTTTTCATTTGATCCCTTCAACTAGAGGAAGTTAATTTGTTATTCTCACGCTGGATACTGATTTGTTAGTTCTCCCTTTCCTTTACGCATTTTGCATCTCCATAATTTTATGTTATTCAAAAAAATAAATAAATACTTTGTGCAATTAATACCAGGTGCATAGCACACCTAATTAATTAGTATGCAAAAATGAAGTAATCGATGATTAACAAGTAATTGAATGAGATAATATACAAATATAAATGGCACCATTCTTTTGTCTCACAATCGATACCAGAAATTAAATAAAATTGACATAACTACCAAAAGCTAAAATCTGAAAAAGAAATGACCAGCAGTGACCAATATAATATAATGGGATGGTGACTGCTAAGAAATAATTAAAAAGGAAAGGAGAACAAATAAACGTTCCAAAACATCATATTTTTCACCAATAAGTGGGAATGCTTAATCATTAATATTTTGACAAAGATGAGAAGACAATAGGATCCATTTTATTTGGGCCCACCCTTGCATAACTATAACAATATAACATCAAGAAACAAAAATCATGTCTTGCAAGTAATTGTTGTTACTGTCATTTTCTTCCTTTAGACATTATTGCTAGTGCAAGCTTGCTTTCGTTTCTTGCTTATTATTTCCTGAATTTATTGCTAATATTACCAAATTTAGTGGTAATTTTACATAATTTATAACTTACTCATTAATTCTCACCTGGCTTATCTTAAAACGATAGTCATGATAGTATGTATTTGTTATTAATTATTTTTGGTAACAATTAATTAATCAAATAAATAAAAATCAAAGGATATTAATGTTGAAGATATACCTTCTATAATATACCGATGAAATAAATATGGACAAAATAAAAGAAATTAACTAAAAGAGAAACAAATATTAGTAATTAAATTATTCAAATACTTGAGTTGTAAATTAAAGATAAAAATAGAAAGTCAAAAACAGTACCAACCCAAATTAAGTAATTTCTCTCTACAGCCATTAATCACCCTTTTTGTGAGGTCAAATAAAAAATAATTTATATAAACAACAAATTCAGACTCTAAAATACCAAAATAAATAAATAAAATGGGAAAAGACCCAACTTTGATTGTCGCTTTGTTGCTGCTTCTTTGTTGTTATGCAGCAGAAAGCGCTAATAAAAGGCAATCAGATGCACTTACCAGTCTATACAAAGCCAAATACGATGGGAAGTCAGGTGTGGATTTGAAAGATTTCCAGGGCAGCGACGTGGTGGTGGCCGGAGCAGAGCAACAGGGAAGTTTTAATGACCAAAAGATTGATCAGAATCTGGTGAAGACGACAGGATCGAAAGAAAATGATAAAATATCGACATTGCCAGGACAACCTCAGGTTAGGTTTTCGCAATATGGTGGTTACGTTACTGTTGATGAAGTTGCTGGCAGAGCTCTTTATTATTATTTTGTCGAAGCTGAGACGCCTTCTAAGTCCATGCCTCTTCTTCTTTGGCTTAACGGAGGTATTTTTATTTATTTATTTTTTCATCCTCTCCTAGTTAATTAATATTCATGATTTTTTTTGAAAAAATAAATTCTTTTAATCTTTGTAAAATTAAAAAGAAACTATTTTATATAATTTCAGACTGAATAATTTGAGTTCCTAAATATTTATGTGTGTGTGTTTTGATAAGCAATATTTATGTGTTGTCGCAGGACCTGGGTGTTCATCTCTGGGTTATGGGGCAATGGAAGAACTTGGACCATTTCGAGTACTCAGTGATGGGAAAACACTTTACAAGAACAAGTTTGCATGGAATAACGGTAATAAAGTTTCCAAGAAAAATAATATTTAATGTTCCAAATCAAAGTAGCTAACAAATTAATATAATTAATTTGCAGCTGCCAATGTATTGTTTCTAGAAAGTCCAGCTGGAGTGGGATTTTCATACTCTAATAGAACAGCAGATTATATAAAGAGTGGTGATAGACAAACAGCAGAAGATAATTTAAAATTTTTGTTAAATTGGTTGGAGAGATTTCCTGAATATAAAGGGAGAGATTTGTACATTTCTGGTGAGAGTTATGCAGGGCATTATGTTCCTCAATTCGCACATAACGTTCTTGCCTACAACAAGAAGGCTGGCAAGCCCATCATCAACCTCAAAGGAATTGCGGTTCGCACCTCTTTCTTTCTGTTCCTTATTAGCTCTTATTTTAAAGAGATTTTCAATAGAAACGCAATGAGTATATATATAGAAAATGATTTTAAAGAGATGTTAAGAGTATTAATAGTACACCTGAGGGATTTTTGTTTCATTATATAATGTTTTACTAACTTGTCATTGTTGATCGGAGCTGTAAATAACGGCCGAGGCTAGTTCGATTAGAGTACTGGTTGAATATAGTACGGTTATCTGTTCTTGTTAATGAAGTAATACGCTATGGTAAATTATTAAGGAAAGTGAAAATTTGCAGATTGGAAATGCAGCGATAAATGACGAAACAGATAACCAAGGGATGTATGATTACTTTGGAACTCATGCATTAATATCACTAGAAACCATGACAAAAATCCAAAAAAGCTGTGATTTTTCACCCCAATTTATCAACAATCCAACTCCAGACTGCGTTCAAGGGATGGTGAAGGCCAACAACGATACTGATGGTCTCGACATTTACAACATTTATGCCCCTTTGTGCCGCAATGGAAATGTCACTGCCAAGCCCAAGAAGTTTTCTCTGGTAACTCTTCATTCAAACATTTTCTTAACAAACACCACCGTACGTATATGCAAAATAATACTTCCTCCATCTCATAAATATATAAATGCTTGTCTTAATGTTCATATATATGTTTGTCGACTACCAAATCATCGTACCATAATGAATTAAACTAAGTAATGGTTTGATTAATTTTGCAGGGTGGAACTTTTGATCCGTGCAGTGATAATTATGTGCTAGCATACTTAAACAGTGCAGAAGTGCAAGAAGCAATGCATGCAAATGTAACAAAGCTTGATCATACTTGGCAACCTTGTAGTGTTGTGATTAATGGTTGGCAAGATAGTCCTGCAACCACTCTTCCCTTACTACGGGAGTCCTTGTCTAGTGGCTTAAGAGTTCTTGTTTATAGGTAATTATTTATTTCTTTCATCATAACCTACTATTTTGATCATTCTAACAGCTCATCTCTGGGGCCTTAATTATTTCTTACACTTTAAAATCTTTCTTAAATTTTCTTCTATGTTCATTTAGAATTGGAGATAATTAAAATATTGGAGACTTGGGACGCCCCTGAAAATTTTTATATTATATTTTTATGCACGAAGTTTTATATTTTTTTCAGGAAAATTAGTATTAGTTCTCAAGATTATATAAAATTGTGATCATTCTATATTTAATAAAAAAATATTTATATCTATTTCAAATTAGATTTTTCAATATACAAAAGTATTTCGTTCCTCCAAATATAAATATAATTTGGTTGTATATTGAGCAAATGAAAATATGAAAATGGCTATGGGTTACAGTGGTGACATAGATGGAAGGGTTCCTGTTACTTCTACTCAGTACTCGCTAAAGAAGATGAACCTTACAGTCCAGACACCCTGGTACCCTTGGTACCTTGATGGAGAGGTAATTCTTTATTATTGGCCTTTCAATTATTAAATTTTATATCAAAATTACTGAATTTAAGAAAATCTTATTTTCTGGTGGTTCAGGTTGGTGGATATGCAGAGATTTATAAAGAAAACTTGACATTTGCCACAGTGAGAGGAGCTGGACATGAAGTACCATCATATCAACCTAGCAGAGCACTTGGACTTATTAATTACTTTCTTTCTGGCAAACCTCTTCCCACAGATACCAATTAAAGAACAATAATCTTAATAACAATTTTTTTATTTTATTTGTTTTTTTTAGTGATTAAGAAGTCTTTCTTTGGCTACGGTAGTCTATTGGATTCGTTGTTTATTGAAATTATCAATTAATTTTATGTGGTTTATTGGATTCCTATAAAAATGTGAGCTACTGAATCATTCCAATACTCTAAATATTTTTTTTTCTTAGTTTATCTATCCCATTATTTTATTATTTATCGCTATCATGTTTTGTTTAACATTGCAATCGTGAGAGCTGTTTCTAATGTGTTTCTGACTCAAATATTCACACTTCTTATTTTTCTTATATATTTTTCTTTATAAGAAAAATTACTTACGAAATATTATTTTTGGTAATACTATACGTCAATATCTCAAAGTCACTATGGTTTCTATGTCAACTGATAATAAAATATTATTTTTGCAAGAAGGCCTAACTATATTTTTTTTTTTTGGGGAAACTAAAAACATATTAAGATGAAAGTAAATCAATTAGTACACGATTCTAAAGTCTAAACTTGAAAATTAGTATAAAATTGGATACTCCATCTAATTTGTGAGCTTCCTTAGTAGCTTACCTTCTAACCCATCAAATAGAGAGATGTAAATTTTGATCGCCACAATTTTGAACAATCAGACCAAACTCAAAAAGTCCGCAGCCTTAGACCTAGATGCATTGACGACTGGGATTGAGCATTTTCGACAGCTGATAGCTGGTATATAGTGCACCTATTCTTTTGATTTATTGACATTTTCGAATTAAAATTTGTTGAGAATAGATCCTTGATGTAGGTTTATTTCTTATTAGATTAATTGTTAATAAAAGAGAAAACGGTGGATTTTAGTATAATGCTTGCATTTTGAGAGGTGATTGCTGTAGGATCTTTGTGGGTATATGGAGCTGATGACGTTGAACATGCAGTGGACATCTTGCAGGCACAAGGCGCCAACAACAAGTCTCAGAGTTCTAGTTGATTTTGGGATTTGGACGGTAAATTCTGTTTCCTTTCTGGGAGAAGACTGGCTGTTGGCTCATTTATTAGGAATTAAAATATTTTCAGTAAAAGAAATTTGTAATTAGTTAGATTTTATTTTCCTATTTTTATCTTTCGTATTCTAGTTAGGATTCTTGAAGATTTAGGAGAGAAACTCTCTCCCTTGAGAGACGGATTTCTAATGTGGCCAGGGGCTGTTGTATCAGACATTCTGCCATTGTTATTCTCTATCTTTTATTTTGTTTTAGCCATCATGAAATCTAAATGTATTATTGATTTCTTTCATTATTTCATTGTTTATTTTTATCCTACAATTTATGATTTTATAATTCTCTTGATTAGTACAATAGGGCCCATTGTATCCGTCTTAAAATTGTAAACTGCCTTACAAATTGATTACAATCATAACTGTCTTCTTAATATGTAATTTGTGGTGAATTACGATGTTTAGATACTTAGCAGGTACTTAAATCGTTTTGAGAATTTATTTAATCTAACTTAAATAAAATCAAGCGTTTCATATTATTGGTTAGAGCTGAATTTTTCTATTTTTTAATATAATTATCACATTAAATCATATAAATCGTACGTCTCTTATGATTGGTTGATGATTAGCTCTAATTATATAGCATCTCTTAAAAAGATTGGATATTAGAATTCAACATTTTTAACTAATTTACTGAAATTGTATGAGATTTATCTTTGAATATGAGATCAAATATTGAAATGAAACGAAGATGATAGATATATATCACGAGAATTAAAGATAAATACCTTGAAAAGCGCAGATCCACAAATGTTGACACCCCTAGCTTTTTACGTCACCGGTCTGGTTCTCACCCACTCCACGTAAGTCTCGGGATAAAAACGCTAATGCCACAACCTAAAGATACCACAGGCAAAAAGAAATCGAGTATGTAGAAAAATTGACAGTAATTCGGTATATGAGATACTCTTCCCCTATCTGTTCAGAAATCTAAGCCCTTTTATAGGGCTCCAATTAAGAAATACTTGATTGCCTTAATTGATAATAATTAAATTGACAATTACTAAACATTAATAATAGAAATAAATCCATTATTAAGAAGGAAATAATATCTTATTAATATGTCAGTTACCAAAATCAATTTTGGTAACTTTCCTTGTTAATGCATATTAAATATTAAATTTTCTAATTAAGGGAAATCCTATATATATATATAATTTCTTGTCTCAATATTATCACGTTTATATCAGAGCTAATTTCTCATCTCATGAGTTATGGGCGTATTCCAAACTCTTTCATCTCCTATTCGCATATAACGAAATGATTTTCAGTTATTCTCTCTAATCATACAGACCAAACCCAAGATAGTTTTTTCATATTCGTTGTTTTATCTCATTATCTCATAAAAAATAATTTTTGTGTTCACTATTGTGTCTCTACTCATAAAGACTACAATAGGTATACCAGTAAACCATGAAACCATCAAATGTGATCGAAAAATATATTTCTCTTTTACTATATGCCATCCATTATAGTCCACCTCGTTTTTCTAATTAGATCCATCAGTTCGAAATTTTTTCATAACCGTTTGGAGACTAACTAAGCTAGTCACACTAAACTATACTTTTGGTATAAGTTAAGGGTCCTAAGGGTCGAAAATTAGGATCTCACACTAGAAAAAATTTGAGATCATTCATATAAGATTTCATTTCTTTGGTTAACTCAAGTACGCATGGTATGATGCATGTGCTATGGTTTTTTCTCATTTTTCTTAAAGGAGAGTATTTCTTATTATTATTTAACACCATATAGAAGCATAAGGTTGCAATGCATCAAAACATCCAACTTTAGTCTGCTTCCTTCAGAACTACTTCGGGCTTTTTAGATAGAATATGATAGTTACATTTAAAATATAATCGGATCATTTTTAATCCTATTTTGGATCTTAATCCGAACCACACAACCTTATGTGTATCTTTATCTTACACATTAACAAAACTCATCTTGTAATTTTCGTAAGACAATACTTTTATTTTGAACAGGTTCTTAAAATTCACTTTGTGTTAAAAAATCACCCCATATTAGAATTTGTGAAATTATTAATAAATCTAATACAAACACTTGTATAAGTGAGTTACTTCTTTGTCTGACATGCTCACACTCATGTATTCCCAATAATAAACACAATTATTATTATTCATAAATAATAATGTTAAGTGATCATATCAGATAGTACAAATCAAATCGTACACAGCTTCTGAGATCTAATGTGTATCTCAAAACACATCTCTTAATACAGATTTATTAATGGATCTGCAATTATTCCAAGCAAGGAAATGTACTATAATTTCATTTCTTCTCGTGCAACAATATTTTTGATGTATCGATATTTAATATCGGTATACTCATCGATGACTGACTATTACTATAGATTGTAACTGGTACCTCTAAGGCTGTCACTCTTAAATGATTCACAAAATATTTTAGCCAAACTACCTCTTTTACTGCAGCAGAGAAAATAATAAATTTAACTTCAATTATTGATAGGGCTCTACAGGTTTATTTCTTACTACTCCACAAGATGTCACTTTTGCCAACAAGAATACATAACTTGAGGTGGATGTCATCTTATCCACAACACCTCCCCAATCAAAACTTGAATATCCTCTCAATTGCAAATCCTTTTCTTGATAACAAAGAGAATATTCTGAGGTACCTTTAAGGTTTATAAGCATTCTTTTCATTGCTTTCCAATGTACTTCCCCCGGGTTGGATCGATATATACTTATCATGCCCGCAGCATAGCATATATCAGGTCTAGTATATAATATTGCATACATTAGACTTTCTACGGCACTAGCATATGGAACGTTCTTTATACGTTTTATATGCTATTTCGTCTTAGAACACATACTTTTACTAAGAAACATATTTTTGACAATAAGGTTATCAATGGGTTTACACTTTTGCATATTGAATCGTTTAAAGACTTTGTTAATATTTATCTTTTGCAAAAGAGACAACAACCTTTTCAAACGATTTTTTGAAATCTTAATTACAAGAATGTAATATGCTTGACCTATATCTTTCATCTTAAAGTTAGATGACAACCAATCTTTGATAAGATTTTTGCATTCTTTGTCATTTTCTGTTATAAGTATGTCATCTACATACAAAATCAAAAATGACAAGTTAATCATTAGAGCTTTTGCGATAAATACAATTGTCTTCATCAATCATGTTTAACTCATTCGACATGCTTACTTAATGAAATCTCAAATACAAGATCATTTTAGGCCATAGATTGATCTTTTCAATTGGTAAACATTATATTTATTGCACTACAAGAAAAATCCTAATTTTTGACGGAAATTTACCGACGACAAAAATTTTCCGTAGGGAAAATTGCCAAAAAATGTGTATTACGACGGATAACAAATCCGTCGTAAATAATGGAGGAAAATTTTTCGTCAAACTTTATCGACGAAATAAAAAATTCATCGTTAAATTGGTACCAAATTTTCACGACTAAAATAGACCACGAAATTTAACTATAAAATCATATTTTTATTGATAAATTACCTATGAAATCATATTTTCGTCGGTAATTTACCTACGAAAATATTTTCAGTAGGTAAATTACCAATGAAAATATTTTTCGTTGGAAAATTACCGACGAAAATATGATCTCGTCGGTAATGTTTCTACGAAAATATTATTTCGTCGGTAAATTACCTATGGAATCATATTTCCGTTGGTAATTTCCCAATGGCAAATATTTTTGTTGGTAATTTACCTACGAAATCATGTTTCCGTCAATAAAATTTCACTAAAACCAATTGTTGTTATAAATTATAATTGTTATATTTACTTATTTTCTTTTAATAACTTTATTTTAAAAAAAAAAACATAAATTTTGATTATTTCATAATATGATTAAGTTAATAATGATTTATAAATAGTACTATATGTAAATTTTGATTATTTCATTACATGTAATTTTCTAGGAAAATTACCTACGATGTTTAAAAAACTATCAATTTTTGAACTCGATAGCCAAATATATATTTCTTAACATTAGAATTTTTAATATTTTAAAAGGCTACCCATTCCTATGTCTTTAAGTGTGTGTGTGTGTGTGTATATATATATATATATATATATATATATATATATATATATATATATATATATATATATATATATATATATATATATATATATATATATATATATATGACACTTTCTTGTTAATTTTGCCCACAAAAATTTTTATAAACCGAATTTTTATATAAATGGCATCTCTTTGTTGGGCTACAAATATATTTGTTTGCTTTTTTTAAACAGTAAATAGTGGCATTTCTTTACTTTTTTTTTGAAATAATAACATTTTAGGACAAATATATCTTGTTTTTATATTTTCTCTTATTTAATAAAATATGGTATAAATTAATTAAGAACATCAAGCAACATTTATTATTTTGGGTTAGAAAATTGAGTTTTAAGTGAAACTAAATTTGTTTTAAGAATTTAATAGGGGTAAGCAGGGTTAAATTTTAGTAATACAAGTAATAGAGCTAGGAACCACTACATTTAAAGCAACATTATTTACAACACATGTTTCATTTTGAAAGTTTATAATTTAACTAAAATTTTTAGTTAAATTATAATTTATTAAACTGTATAAATAAGAGGGATCAAAGGGGACATTTGCCAAAACTACGTCGTATATTATTTATTTTAATTTTATATATACACTAAAAAAATAATTAATAATATAATAATAGATAATTGATAAAATAATATTTTAATAAATTATAATAAATATTTTGGTTGGCCTGATTATTTTATATAAAAATGCAATAAAACATTAATTTATATAAAAATGCAGTTAAACATTAGTTTATATAGTTAATATTTATTTGATTCGAAAATTAGTTCTTGTAGAAAATATTTTAGATATTTTATGGCTTTTTATTGATTAATATGTATACTATTAAATAAATTTTATTTTAAAATTTTAACTTTTAGTGAATATTATTATTATTATTATTATTATTATTATTATTACTTCTATATTTTTTTATTTTATTAAAAATTTTTTGTGCAGAATTTTAAATATTTTTAAGCTCTAATAATTTATATTGACTATAATACCCCCTGTATTTAAGGAGAGGAAAGAAAAAAAATTCATGAGCATTTAAGTATTTTCATGATTTTTTTGCGCCCTTTTCTCTTCGTGTTTTGTTATTTCAGGTTATATAATAAAATTTCGTTTGCTTGTACTCCCTTGACATAGTTGAATGAAACCCTAGCTCTCATCGTCACCCACCACTGCCATCATCTAACCGTCCGCCCCAACCAACTCTCTCCTTTCCTCCGATCACTTTTTCACATCCCCAATCTGTCGCCAATAACTCCTGCGATGGCCATAACAACATCCTAAATAAAGTCTTCCAAAAATGAGCCCTGGAGAGCATCTATTATGCCATATCGGTGACTCTTCAACGGCAGATCCGGAGCAGGTTCCCGAGCAGATGATTCGGCGTCGTTTGAGATGTCCATGGAGGACGCACTCAAGCTCCTTAAAGTCTCCGAAAACGCTTCTTTTGGATTTTATTTTTAGACAAAGATTGATAGTTCTGTAACTTCCATTGCATCTGAACCAGTGTGCGCTTTTCTTTTCCTCTTTCTTTTTCTTATCTTACGTATGTTGATTGGCCTTAGCAAATCATTTCAAATTCTTGGAACACAAAAATTTTTGTTGAAAAGCATTTGTGGAACCCCACAGATCCTTGGAACAAAAAAAGTTAGGGGTTGGACCTATCAAACCCAATCATTTCAAATTCTTAAGACTACCATTGCTTTGTACAGAGGGAACTATTTCCCTTTCTGTCTTTGAATCTTAAGCTCGTGTCTCGATATTATCAGTTTTAATTTTATCTAATCATATAATTAAATATGTATTCAATGTTTAATGATAGGCCTTGAAATTGCCTGCTGGTAATTGTTCTGCATTTAGAACTAATTCTTTTCTATAGTTATGTGTTATATTGAAATTGCCTGCTGGCCGGGCAAGTAGGTGATGCTGCATATTCTTTCAGCAAAGGATATTCCAAGTTTGATTTCAGTGGACCAATGGTGAGTTTGTTTATTTAGTTTGCACCTTGAATATGATTCCATTTCTTTAGCAAGAGTTACATGTATTTCTTTTCTATTGTGATGGTGGGGTTTGGAAATGGACATCAGGATAATGAAGTCAGAAGAAGATCAAGATTTTTATGAAGAAGAGGTAGGGATTCATCCATTGCTTTGGATTCAACGTTAGTCATTCGTTCTTCTCTTTTTTTTTTTTATTTCAAATACTCAGTACTTGTTAATGGATTCTGTTCTAGTTTCTATTCTGGTTCATGGGTTTTTTTATTCTGCTTTTAATGTTTTATGAACTGTGTGAAAGAAATTAAATTTTGACTTTGTTTAGCTGAAATTATATGTTTGTTAAAAATGGATCCTGGGCGCTCTTTATGTTATTGCTACTGTTGTTTTTTTTGGAAAGCTTTTTAGTTCTTATTCTGGTGTTTTATGCAGTTCTATAAGATTCAGATGGTTGTGAGCATCTTTGCCTTATAAAAAATAATAATTGATGAGGGCAACTTTGCCTAAAGGACTTTCGATTCATCGGACCTTCTCTACTCAGCTGGAAAAAAATACTGGCATCATCCTGGAATCTGCTTTACTAGTTATGGAATATATTAAAGCAAGAAAGGAGTGTTCAAATGCAGTAGCTGGTTAAAGAAAAAGGTACATCAATAACTCTTCTTGCTTTAAAAGTTGATTAATTTGGCATAAAAATCAATTGTTTAATTACTGCTATTACACTGTGGTAAGAGAAGAAATCTATGCGTAGATCTGTTACTCCGTTTGTTTCTAGGAATAATTAGGGGATTCTATGAATTGAATGGCATTGTTATTAGCTTAAGAAATTTTGGTTGTGAAACTAGAAGAATTGATATATGCTCGCTGCACTTCACTTGTTATAGTTAAATTTTGGTTGATCTTTTTATTTTTAGTCCATCATTAGGTCATACTATATTTGTGGTGGCAATGTGCTTTGATGGATCCATGGTACAGGTTACTAAAGAACCATATCGACCTCTTACACTTTCTCTGCTGCCTCACCGCTTCTCTCCGTCAAAGCTTACCTCCAAAATCTAACAATGGTCTCTCTAATTTTGCTCTCTCTCTGTTTTCTTCGAAGTTTTAATGTAGGCTTCTTACTCACTGTTTTCATGGCTGTTGATTCAGTCTCCTATTTGTATTATTATTTATTATACTTAGGTGCTTGAGCAACTTAGCGGTCAGACCCCAGTCTTCTCTAAGGGTATGATTCTGGTAGCTGATTTTTTGTTTTTGGGTTCTACTTTAATTCCTATTTCTAAATTTAATGTGCTGTGTGTTTTGGGGGATGGTATTGAGCAGCTAGATACACTGTGAGATCTTTTGGGATTAGGCATAATGAGAAGATTGCTTGTTATCTAACTGTAAGGGGAGACAAGGCTATGCAATTGCTTGAGAGTGGGTTGAAGGTGAAGGAATACGAGCTTTTGAGGAGGAACTTTAGTGACACTGGCTGCTTCGGGTTTGGTATCCAGGAGCACATTGATCTTGGAATCAAGTATAGTGTTGTCATAATATAATGTATAATATTGTGTTGCATATCTTTTGAGGTATATATAATTTTATAACATATTTTCATTTGATCTGATTGCATGGTATTGTATTATTTTACACTGTTAAAATTAAAAAGTTAAATTTTAGGGAGCTAAATGCAGTTTGCCACAAATTATCTCACTTAAAGCCATTATATAACCGCCATGCACATCCTACACTATTTTATTAAAAGAAAAGAATTATTTATTAAAATGCCTCAACCTATGACTCAACTTCCAAAATTCATAAAATAGATTTTAGTAATTAACCCAAAAGAAAAAAAAATTATGCTTTGAGCTTTTAAATAATGAAGGTTCATGCAAGTGGGAAGACATGTAAGAGTTAGCCAATAGGTATTATAATTTTGAAAGTGAGAGGTGAAGGTTTGAATACAAATATATATTTTGAAATGCAAGAAGCTCTAAAGAAACTCATATGTTTCATCATCTTTGCAAGCCTTTTCTCTCTTATCTACTCATCTGCTTTACTTTATTTTCTCCTTTCTTACTTGCATTTTTGAAAACCCCCCCAAAACAAACAAATAATCAATTTAGTATATATTTTGAAATTAAAAAAATTATTTGTTATGCTAGCGTGTAATTCAACTTCTCTCTAAGTCATCATAGTCTTAATTCTTAGTAAAAGAAAATTCAGTAATTATTTTCCAAGATTATAGTATTTAGATACTATTTTGAGTTTCTATATTAATTAAATTTAGTAAAATTTTTTATTTTTCTTGTATCTTTCACAATTGTCCAATTTATTGTACAAGTGCTGGAATTTAAAATTGCAATATAATAAATTGAATTTATTCAAAGAACAAAAATATCTGACTAAATATGGACCGATTTTCTTAATACAATTCAATGTGGACATTTTTCCTTTTCAATATATTTTTACGAAATCACCGTAACAGAGTCCATTTTTAACTTTTATAAACCATTCATTAGATATTATTAATTGTAAGAATTTATGTTTCATTTGGTTGCCCCAAAAGTTTTGGTTTTTTACATATTGATCTCTTAAAGTCCTTTATTTTCAAGATCCGATCCGTGATAACCGATAATTGTTTTTCGACAATCTAAACTTAAAGGCCATACATGAATAGAGAGATCCATATTCAAACCATTAGCTTATATTAAATTAGCTGCCAATAAAGCTTACAAAACTATCTGAACAGTTAGCATTAAAAATAATTAAAAATAGAAAAGGAAAAGAAAAACTTACCATAATTGATAGAAGTGAAATGGGGAAAAAACAAAGGGGAGCATAGTGCTATTTTATGCAGTTGGGATTGGAAATTTTGATTTGATTTCTTTTTAATTTTAATTTGTTCTGCACTTTTTTGTGTGCATTAGTGAAGGTAGACATTAGAGACACACTTGAAGTTTGATGTAAGATTATAGATAGATATTATACTGCACTATTATTAAACATATAAAATACTTTTAGTGACAGAATAGTGACGAATATTTCCGTCGCGAATGTATTTTATTATGACGCAAATTTACCGACGGAAATGCAATCACCGTCGCTAAATTTACCTACGAAACTTGTCATTCTGTCGAAAATTTTCTTTCCGTCGGTAAAATTTTTGAAGGAAAATATAATTTCGTTGGTAATTTTAACGACGGAATTTGAATCTGTCAGTAAATATGGCAAATTATGATAGTTTTACAATCCACACCTCCCGACGGACAATGTTTTATGTCGGTAAATTTATCGACGGAAAATTTTTGTTGGTAAAAGTACCTATAACCGATTCTCCAACGTCATTTTCCGTTGCTAAATTCCGTCAGCAATTCGGTTTCCCTACGGAAATTCTCTCAATTCAGTTGGGAATTTTCATCGGAAAAATAGATTTTTCTTGTAGTGTTGCCTTCTTCAATGAAACCTTTAGGCTGCTCCATATAGATATTTTCTTTTAATCTTCCATTAAGAAAAACAGTCTTTACATCCATTTGATGTAGCTCTAGGTCCAAACTAGCCATTAAGGCTAGAATTAACCTTATCAATGTAAATCTAACAACATGTGAAAAAGTCTCCTTATAGTCAATTTCTCCCTGTTCTATAAACTCCTTAGCGACTATCCGGGCTTTGTATCTTTTGCTTTATTTTTAGAATCCATTTATTTTCAATTGGTTTGTATCCTTTAGACAGATCAACCAGTTTTCAAACATGATTTAATCTCATGGAAGCCATTTCTTCTTTCATTGCCTTAATCCATTTTTCTTTATCTGGGTATGAGAGAGATTCTTATAAATTTTTAGGCTCATCATTATCTTATGGTGTAATAAAAAAAGGGCTTGCTCGCACCTTTGATCTTAAATTGTCGATGCAAAGCACTTTTTCTTTTAGATTTTTACAATTCTAAATCTTGATAAACATTTCTTATATAGTAATCATAATTCGAAATGCTTCCACTGGGATTAAGCTCTATGTTTCCACTCAAATAAGGATCCTAAATATCTTTTTGAGTTTCGTAAAAAGTAAAGTTTTCATTTACTTCGTCCAACTTCGAAAACTCATTTTTCAAAAAAATATGACATCTCGTGATTCAAATTTTATTATTGAACCATTTGTTCGCTCACCCATGAACATGTATCCTTTTGATATGTCAAAATATCACGTAAAAATACTCTTTTTACCTCATGATTCGCATTTACCAAATGTACTTAAGGCATCATGGATATAAATAGTACAACTCCAAAGTCTCAAATGACTTAGATCAGGTTGTCGATCAGTCCATAACTCATAAGGAGTGGAAGCAACAAACTTGAAGGGGCATACGATTTAAAATATATATGATTGTTAACAAAGCATCTCCCCAATAGGACATGGGCAAATTTACTTGAACCATCATAGAATGTACAATGTCTAAAAGAGTTCTCAACAAGATTCATAAAAGTCTTAAAGCAACTCAATGCTTCGAACTTATGAGATATCAAATAGATATGACCATATCTAGTATAGTCATCTATAAAAGGGATGAAATAATAAGTTCCATGCCTTGTCCTAACAGTCATTGGACCACATACGTCAGAATTAATTAATTGCCAAGGAATTATGGCTCAGGTTCCTTTTTCGAACAATTCTCTCACTAGTTTTTCTTTTAAGCAATGCTCACATATAGGTAATTTAATCTTATTTAAATCACCTAATAAACCTACCTTAGCTAACCGATACATTCGATCTTGCCTAATATGATTTAATTCTAGCATGTCATAATTTCATAGTATTCTCATAACTATATGAAGAATTAGAGGTAAAGGAAAAATTAATTTTGATTGAATCGTCAGGATCAAAATCCATAACAAAAAAAAATGTTTGAAACAAAACCAAAATCATATTAAACATCATCCAAACATAAGCATACGTTGTTATTATTGAAATAAGAATGAAACCAAGTTTCATTAAAATAAAAATAGAAACTAACTAGATAAAAATATCTTGATCTTTTGTCATGTGGTCCATAACTCCTAAATTTATCATCCACAAAGGATGATATTCAATGAGAAAGATAGAACTAGATACACAAATATCACTCGCTCTTGAGTCAAGATGATGTACCTAGTGGGATGCATGGCAGTCTCTTGCCTAGTGTCATTTCTATTGGCAGTTGAAAAAATGGTTCACTCTTGAAATGTTTATACTTTTCTTTGCCTTTAGACCTTTATGTAATTCTATTTTAGCTTATGCCTTTGAGGCTCTCAAGCCTATTCCGTACCCTTACTATTGATGCTTCTTTACTTATTTTAGTTAGAACTTATTATATCATAATATGACTGCGCCATATGCACTTCGATATTAACCTTAATCGATGCCTAATAGTCCTCTTTAAGCTCCAAAAGATAAGTGACATCCCCAAATATCTTTATGCAATCCTTATTAGTTGGCTGCATTCACTTCTAGGTAAGGAACAAATAACAACTTAGACCTGCTGCTCATTAATCAACTTATAACCAATTTCACTAAGTTTACATATTATATTCTACATATCTTGAAGATGTTTTCGCATTATATGATCAAACTTTTCTGATAAGTACCAAATTTAATTACTAATGATCAAAATTAGTTAGAGATATATACCTGAATTTCTCTTACAAAGCGATCCATAGATCTATTGCATTTTGACACTTGCAAAATTCCTTAGTGATATCATCATCCATTTATACTTAGCAATATGATATAAGCAGTGGAATATTTTTTTCATACCATTTAGGCATCTCGATCCCGTCTATGCTTAGGCTATGGTGTCATTCTCAAGTTCAGCTATAATTGAACTTATAATTATAGAGCCTTTTGCTCTTCTAGCAAATACTGGATTTACACATTGCAAATCTGAAAGCAGCATCTATTTGGATCCTGTGATCACTTATGGAACTATTATTGCACCTAAATAAAGGAAAAAATGAAATACATGCTATTTACTATGCATCCAAAATTAGAATCTAATAAAGCTATCTATTAGACTCAAAATCGAAAAAGTTACTAACAGTATCCAATTACTCTCTAAGTTCTAATATCTAACCTTATAGGTTGAAACTTCATGCATAGCAAATCTGATTCATTGGAATTTAAGTTCTTAAATTTAATTGCGGATATTATGTGATATAGATAATTAAGCCTTAACTTAATGTCAAGCAACTATTCTACTCATAGAATATAGCTAGGCAAATAATATTAAAAAACATATTTATCATAAAAAAATTATAAGCCATAATATCCAAAACAAAAATAAACACATTTATTATAAAATCCAATAAATCCCAAAATAAGACACATATGTCTCAACTCAAAATAAAATAGGAAATATAATTCTTAACATAAAAGTTCGCACAAAATTAAGAATAGAAATATGACACTCATGTCAAAAATTAGAAACTCAATAGATCCAAATATATCCTAGCTAGCTATGAGAACTGAATTAATGATCATATGCGTCAACTGTGAAGGAACAACCTGTGTGCGACCATGAGACCATGGATGATACACTTTACGTCCACTCCTTATTGCTAACTCAGACTGAATGTTGCTTCTAAATACACCCCGTTCAGCTATCATATATAAAAATCGAATTATGGATTCTCCATAATGTTCACTCCAGCATTCAACTAATAAGTTTTGGAGTACTACATGGTGACTAAACGATCCACACATAATATCGAAAAGTAACTAATTATTCCACCCATTTTCTAGGCCACCATTCCAAATTCAATCTTACATCATCCTATGCATGCTGACTATATGATGCACAATAGCATCAATATCATCAGTTATGGCCTTTTTGTGCAACCTCATGCGACGGACCTCATCCACATGTGTATTGGTCCTAACAATCTCTTGAGAAGTATGTGGAACTATATCGTCCTTAATTATCATCGTTATATCTGTTATATATACTAGAATAAAAATTATTAGTACACACATGTGTACAAATAATAAATGATTGAAACTCCTTTTATTCAAAAATAAAGATAAAATCCACATAATTAATTTTCAAAAAAAATTGAAAAATAAAGAAGGCAGAAAACACATTTTCTTTAAATTTTCATAAATTTTCCAATAAAATAATTTATTGCACAAAATTTTTTTAAAAAATACCTAAAAATTAGAAAAATTATGAAAATCAGAATTGCAAAAAATAGGATAAAAAATGGTGGTCGGAGGAGTTCTCACGTGCCAACACGCATCGATGAGAGTGGACTTCACCTACCACACGTGCAGCAAATCAGCTACGCACCAACAATGGCACGGTGCCACATGGCAAGACCCAATGGGCCACGTATCGCCTTATGGCGAGAATATCTGATATATGGCGGCCACTTATTGGTCCACGTGGCACCTACTAGACTAACTAACTAATACATGGCACGACCACAGTTCGTCACGTGGCAGCCAGCCACTGGCCCATATATCACCACGTGGCATGACTCATTAAGCCACGTGGCTAGATCCACATGCCATGTGTTGGCACCACAGGCTGCCACATGGCATAATATTTCAAGCCACATGATAGGACCTCCGTGCCACATGTCAGCACCATAGGCTGACACACGTTGCCATGTGGCAACATTTGATTAGTTCACGTGGTGCCACGTGGCACCAAATGAACCCCTTATTGCCACATCAGCTGACACATGGTGCTTCGATATTGGGCCACGTGTCACTTTTCCATTGGTCCATGTGGTTGAGTGGTGTCTCACTCAGCACAGGGATCTAGCTCATGTTGGGGATGCCCCCAGCCCACTGGTGGCATGTGCAAGCCACACGCCACCTTCTTGGTGGTTTTAGGCCACCGAAATTTATCCAGAGAGGTTTTTGGGATCTTTAAATCCAATAAAATAGTCAAAAATAAAAAATTCCACTTGAAATTTTTAATTACGGACTTTTATATTATTTTTTCGATGTACAAATACACAATAAATAAATAATACAACCTAAATAAAATCATAACATTAAAAAAAAAAATAACCTGAACAAACTTGTCTAAATTTTCACAACAATTCAGATCTAAAATCTAGATTGTCGGAACGCAAAAAAAAAAAAAGTAGGTCTGATACCAATGAAAGATATATATCATGAGAAGTAAAGATAAATACCTCTTGAACCGCAGATCCACAAACATCGAGATCGCTTGCTTTTTACATCACCGATCTAGTTCTCACCCATGCCACGCAAGCCTCGGAGTGAAAACACTAAAGCCACGAACTAAATATCCCATAGACAAAGAAAAATCAACACCAATTCGGTATATGAGATACTCTTCCCCTATCTCTTCAGAAATCTAAGCCCTTTATATAGGGTTCTAATTAAAAAATACTTAATTGCCTTAATTAATGATAATTAGATTGGCAATTACTAAACATTAATAATAGAAATAAATCCATTATTAAGTAGAAAATAATATCCCATTAATGTATTAGTTACCAAAATCAATTTTGATAACTTTTCTCATTAATACATATTAAATAGCAAATTCCCTAATCAAGGAGAATCCCAATATGAAACTAATTTCATATATATTATTTCATGTCCCGATATTATTCAAGGCCAATTTCTCTTATCGTGAATTATGGACATATCCAAAACTTATTCAAAAGATTATGTCTTTGATAGGGAATTTCATATTATTGATTTATAATTTTAATTTAATTCATTTTTTATTTATTTTGCCAATTTAATTGTTGAAATAAAAACTTCCATTTTATTTATTTACTTGTTTTGCAAGAGAATTAATTCCTCTCATTTCTTTTGGGATCGATCCTTTTATAGTAATTTTGTTTGTTTTGAAAAACAAAAATTTATTTGTGATGGTTTCTACAGCCATCAACACCAGCCCAGGAAAGAAATGCTCGAAGACCTAAGGCTTTTGCCAAAAGAGCAACAGATTGACATTGTTGGTGCTGAGAAATTACGCCTTGGAAATTCCATTAAAAAAAAGGCTCCATCTATAAAGTATAGCTTACCCAAGAGTTGGGCTTGATAAGCATTCTAAAATTAGTTTCATCATAATTATAATTTTGTTTATTCTCTTTTTTGAATTATCTTCAATAATCATAATCTAGTCCTTACCAAATTTAGTCTAAGCAAGTTTTACTGACCAAGGCCACAGTTATATATATATATATATATATATATATATACACACACACGCGTGCAAGTTTATTGCCTTAATTGTATTATTATTATTGTTGTTGTTGTTTCTTTGTTTATCACAACTTTTTTTTCGCGATGTAAATATAAATTTAGGACATTTACAACTATACAGTCTAAATTATTATTACATTCATTCAAATGTAGCATTTATTTTCTTATTATTATTTATTTATCTCTGTTTATCATCCATGATTTTTGTTTCAAATCTGAGAATCCTTCTAAAACATCAGTAACCCTAATTTCGATCCATGAAAATGGAAAAGAACCCTTATGTCGTTCTTTTCTTTCTCATATTTTGTAGTTTTATAGCAAAAAACCATGCAAAAACGCAAGGCGATGCTATTGGGAAACTGTACGAAGCCGAGTTTCGTGGGAAATTCACGCAGAGAAGCCATTTTCAGACACCTGATCTAAGCCAATCAATGGCAATTGCAAATCGAAACAAAACAAGTTCTAATGTATCCAAAGTAAATGATAAGATTCGGAGATTGCCAGGACAACCAAAGATCAAGTTTGCACAATATGGTGGTTATATTAATGTGGATGATACACATGGCAAGGTTTTTTATTATTATTTTGTTGAAGCTGAAAATTCTTCAGAATTGCCTCTTCTTTTGTGGCTTAATGGAGGTGTAAATTAATGGTTTTTATTTTCATGTTACATAAATTAAAATTTATAGTATAATATAACTTTTTTTTTTATCTTGAAAGGACCTGGGTGTTCATCTTTGGGGTTTGGAGCATTACAGGAGATTGGACCATTTCGAGTACACAGTGATGGAAGAACACTGTACAGAAACAAATATTCATGGAATACTGGTACCCATTTTTTTTATATTAAAAGAAAAATGATTTATGAAATTAGAAAAATTATAATATTTTGTAGCATAATATATATTATGAAATTATTTTGGCAGTTGCAAATCTCCTGTTTATGGAGTTCCCGGTTGGAGTAGGGTTTTCATACTCAGATCAGCCATCAGATTACAAAAAATATGGAGATAGTGTAGCAGCTGCAGACAATTATATGTTCATAGTGAAATGGTTAGACAGATTTCCTGAATACAAAGACAGAAGTTTTTACATCTCTGGAGAGAGCTATGCAGGCCATTATGCCTCGCAACTTGCACAAACCATTCTTGATCATAACAAAATACCTAACTTCACCCGAATCAACCTCAAAGGAATTATAGTACGTCTTATTATTATTATTATTATTAAAATGTTTTTTACGATCCAACAGTAGATTAAAATGGAATTAATGAGTTGAAATTGCTGTTGGGGTACTGTGAAAATAATGCAGATTGGAAATCCAATGATGAACCATGAAACAGATGTTTTAGGAATGTTCGAGTATTTTGGAAGCCATGCTTTAGTTTCACCAGAAACTACAGATACAATAAAAAAGAATTGTAATTTCAGACCAAATGATTCCAAAGTGTGCATGAAAGCTATTTATCAGACTTACTATGACACCGGCGATATTAATATTTATAATATTGAAGAATCCCCGTGCAGTAACCCGAAACTCACTGCCAACCCCAAGAATTCTAATGTAAGTTGATACATTTTTCACGATTGTGTGCAAAGAAGTTTGGCAAGTATAAATTTAAAGAGTAAGCTTAGTTAAGTTAGGGTTAAGTGTAACTAATGAAGAATGGTAAATGGGTAAAATTATTTTGCAGTTGATGAGCTTTGATCCATGCAGTGTTGGTTATGTGTATGCATATCTAAATAGAGTGGACGTACAAGCAGCATTGCATGCAAACGTGACAAAGATTCCAAATCCATGGGAGCCATGCAGTGATAAAGTGATTGACCTTTGGCAAGATAAGCCCCCATCTATTCTTCCCTTACTCAGCTACTCCATGTCTAAGGGATTAAGACTCTGGATTTATAGGTCAGTTTTATTTTATTTATTTTTTTTATAATTAGAATTATCTGATTTTAATATATACAAAACATTTATGACATTGGAAATCAGTGGCGATAACGATGCGAGAGTACCTGTTACTGCTACTCAATATTCTATTAACAAGATGAACCTTACTATCAAAACTCAATGGTATCCTTGGTACCGAAATGGGGAGGTAATCATTCATTCAATACCGCTTATTCTTTTCAATTATTAATATCTTTTATTGGAGCGTCATAATAGCTAAATACTGCTATAAATATCATAATAATTAAATCTAAAATTTCTGCACTTTTAATTGGATACTTATCATTAAATTAATTAATTTTTAGGGGCTACATGGGTGGTTGATTGTTAGTGATTCATATGCGAGATAGTACTATTTTCATCGTCATTCAATTATACAAAATTGAGAAATAAGAAAAAGAAATGCATCTTTTAACCCCTGATATGTTAAAAAATGCAATTAAGTCTCCCCACTAAAATTTTATACAAGTGAACCCCAGTTTGTGGAAAAAGTCTGTGAAAAAGTTTCAAGTTTGGGGGCTCAACTGAACAAAAAAATAAAGTTTATGGATTAAAAAAGTGGCATTCTTTTTTAATTTATAAGGCTCCAAATATGATAATTCTAATTTTTCCTTGAAAGAGGGGGTGAATCGAATAAAATTAAGATAAATTTTTTGTGTTGGGTTTCAGATTGGTGGATATGCACAAGAGTGTGAAGGAGATTTGACATTTGCTACAGTAAGAGGAGCTGGGCATGAAGTACCATCGTATCAACCTCAGAGAGCACTTACTCTCATCAGATCCTTTCTTCATGGAAGAACTCTTCCCTCTAAAGTTCTCTGATTCTAATACTTAATTTTGTTGTACGCTTAATTAATGATAACAACTTCCACACTTACTCTGCTAAAACACTTGGATTTCTATTCATTTTTAGTAATTATAGTTGCTATGTGATTATATATATATATATATATATATATATTAAATAAAGTATATAGTTTTGAAATTTGAGGGAGAAGTTTTTAAATAATGTTTTTTAATAAAATAATTAGTGAAATTGGATCTGTCAGAAATTATTTGTTGATTTGGGATTCGGATAGAAAATATTGCACAGTACTGCATCATTGCATCAGACATTGTCGGTAGGCTATGATAATAGCAGTTTTTATCATATTAATTTTAAATAAAGATAATATTAAATAATTAAAAGTAAAAAATAATAGAAAAAGAAGATGAATGTGTTAGGATTCCAACCCATGTGGGTTAATTAATAATTATTTTTTAAATAAATATATTATTGAATAATTAAAATTATAAATTAATAAGAAAATTTAAAAAATGGCTCTATTAGGATTCAAACCAGTGCACAGGTTGTGAAGGAATCCACTAATTAATGTGAATAATGTTTTTGGTGAGATTCGAACACATGATCTGGCGATAAAGAGTTGCTCACCCGTAATGTCTATGGCCATTAGGACACAAGTCTTGACTTTTAACATTCATCCAATATAAAAATTATATTATTTTTAAATAGTGTGGTGTCCCACGACCAGCAGATCCATATATATCTGATTCGGCAACAATAGGTTGCAGAAATGCAAAATATCCCATAATTATAAAATTTTTCTGACAAACCCCACATTTCAAATATATTTGTTTAAATATTATTTTTAAAAAATTTACTTATTTTCACTTTTATATATAGTATAAATTAATAAAAGTGAAAATTCCTTATTTTCATTTTTTTAAATAATGCTTTTTAATAAAAGTGAAAATAAAGAATTTTTTTTAAATAATATTTTTAAAAATTTATTTGAAATGTAGAATTTATCATAAAAATTTTATAATTCTGGGATCTTTTTGCATTCCTGCAATCCATTGTTGCGGAATCAGATATGGATCCACTGGTCATGTGTGTAATGGCCTAACAGTCCCAATAGCCGTGAATATTATTTCCTGAATATGAATAGTACACCGGAGGTATAAAATACTCCCGAAAATGAAAAAATAATTTATTTAATTATCAAAAAATACTAGTTACAGTGAGGTCGGGGATGAAATTTGGAGTCAAATAAATTTTCAAAAGTCGAAAATACGAAAAAAATCATACTTCGATTTAAATAGTAATCGGGTTGACTTTAAATTTGATCGGACTCTTAAAATAGTATATAAGCTTCAAAAAATACCAAAATTTTCAGTTGAGCTCTAAATGATGTGTAAAATCATTTGGTAGAAAAAAATTAATTTTACGGAAACATCGAAAATTTGCTGAACAGATCGATTTTGGCGAACCAAGCCGAAAATGAATTCCAATTGAGCTGAAAATTTACATGTAGGCTAATTTGAATATTTTAAGTATGATGGAATTATTTTTTTAGCAATTGAGTTTTTCAAGTTGGAGAAAGAAATTAGGGTGGGTTAATGCACTAATTAGGGAGATTTAGGCTTAATTGGGTTGGATCAATTGGTCGGAGAAAACCCAACCCAATTGGAGGCCTATATAAGGCTGAAAAAATCAGAAATTTGTAGAACTTTCACTAGCCTTCTGCCTCTTTCTCCTTTGTGCTAGCCGAACCTCCATCTTCTTTCTTCCTCCATCAAATTTCTTTAAATTTCCTCCATTGATCCTACTAAATCAAAGCTTTTAAATGAAATTTCAGTCTCTCTCTCTCATCTTAGTAGCTTCTAAACTTCAATTAGAGTAGACAAGAGTTAAAATTCAAGACTTGAAGTTTGAAGTGCAAAAATTAGGTCAGTAAAAATGGAGTTTTTAATTAAATTTAAGAGGTTAATTAAGTCAATTATGGCATATAGTTGTTATTTATGATATTATATTGATGTAAAGAAGCAAGTTAATGGAGGTTTAATAGGTATGTAAATCCGGCCACGTGTAGAGAACAAGGAAGGAGAAGGTGTTTCAAGGGATAAAGGGAAAGGAAAGGAAGCTTGAGGAGACTAGAGCAAGGTTTTAAGGTTAGTAAACGCAATATCCATTTTTTCCTTTAAATTGATGTGAATTTAGTTTAGGTATAGAAGATGTTAATGTAAGATATGCATGTATAGTGTAATTGAATCCTATAGGTACGTTTAAAAGGCTTAAAAATGGTGATTTAATAGTTAAATTGGAAAAAAAATTGACATGAAATGGTGGACTTAGGTTGGCCGAAATTTTCACCTTAGGTATACTAAGGCTTATGTTGGTTGTAAGGCTAAATTAAATACATATGTACCTAAATTGACATGAAATAAAGTTAGATTAATGAATTGAGGATGAAGAAGTAGATAAATAAGCGATTACCTAAGCTTGGCCAAAATTATTGTGATGGAAAAAATGGATCTTTGGTATTTTAATGAAATTAAAGTTATAGAAAGCATGAATACTCAAAATAGAGTGTATGCTAAGTTATTTGGAATTTTTATGTTGGTATGTACTATTTTTCATGTAAGTATGACACTATGTATTGTATGGAAATTATGAGATTTAATGTGTTAGTGAAGAGTTAAGACATGAAATGAATTGTTAAGATATAATAAGCAAGGTTAATCCATGAAAAGAACATAATTATGGTAAATTAATTTCATGATCAAATGGTTGACATAAAGGAATATTAGAAATAATAATTATTACATATTGCGCTTAGTTGTCTGGTAACGAAATCTAATACAGGATATAGTTGGTTAGTCATAGGGACATATTTATCGCGGTCTGAATTATGTCGACTCGATTTGATAGGCTAATAATGGTCTACCCCATTTCACATGCTCACAGGTTATTATATATATTATGTTCATGTTTAATGATCCTTTTGGGTCACCCATATGTTTGGGCCTTCAAGGTCTAAGTTCCGTATATCCGGTTTAGAGATTTTTATCGGATTGATGCTAGAGGCAAGATTAAGAAAACGAAATAAAATAATAAAAATGGTTAGTACATAAAAATATAATATAATTGTTTAGTTACATATTAAATAATAAAATAATAATGATAAAAACAAGAGTAAAGGTTAAGATATTTAATTATGTACTCACATGCATAATTTCTTTTTAATGGAAAATTATTGGATATGCATTTATCACTAAGCGTATAAATGCTCAACACGTAGTTTTATTTGACTGTGTATAGGTTTCTACTAAGTAATCGTGGAGCAAGCACACTGAAGAAATCTTGAAGTTGACGGTTTTACATTATTAGCTGTTAAATATTTTATATGTATCATTTTGGCATGTATATGTTTAAACAAATATGTAGGTGTATGAATAAAGATGAAAGACAGTTTAATATTTCAGTATAGAAATATGCATATTTATGTTATGAGATTGCTTGAGATCGTGGAGATGAAATATGAATAGCTATATGATAGATATAAATTACCGTGCCACTGAGGAACTATGGAAATTTGTTTGCTTGCAGGAAGGTAGATAGATTTTATAGCTATTATAATATTCAAATTTTTACTGAATAAATAGTGAATTGGTCAATTATAAGTCAAGTGATAGGAATTTAAAGTTTATGGAGATGAATTAGCAAAGGCATTTAGGAAAAAAAATTATGTGATTTTAACCGAAAAATCTCGCTTATTGATAATATACCCTTAACGCTTTCTCTGACCAGTATAACAGTAACCTACGTATAGTAAGACAGATTAAGAGTGTTATAGTGTGACACCATACTATATAAAAATAATATAATTTATATATTCGATGAACGTTAAAAGTTAAGACTTGTGGCCTAATAGCAATAGACTTTACTGGTGAGCAATTCTTCATTGCTAGGTCATTCGTTGGAATCCCACCAAAAATATTATTCACATTATTTCTTTTCATTGAAAACAATTTAATATAATGGCAGAAGTAATTTCCTCCACAACCTGTGCGTTGGTTTGAATCCTAATAGAGCAATTTTTCTTTTTTTTTTTTAAAAAAAAAATTCTTGTTAATTTATAATTTTAATTATTCAATAATATATTTATTTAAAAAATAATTATTAATTAATCCATACAGGTTCAAATCCTAATACAGTCATCTTTATTTTCTATTATTTTTTACTTTTAATTATTTAATATTATCTTTATTTAAGATTAATTTGATGAAAGCTGCTGTTCGTGGCAGTGTCTTTTATCATGGTTCACCGACAACGTCTGATGCAATAACACAGTATTGTACAGTATCTTCTATCCGAATCCCAAACCGGTAAATAATTTTCGACAAACCTTATTTCACTAATTATTTTATTAAAAATATTATTTAAAAAATTATCCCAAAATTTGATTGTATTTTAATTTCTAAAAATTGACTTAAACCACCAATAATCCGATTAGATATTAGTCCGATTTCTGGTTTTATTGTTTTAAAAATTTTTTCACTCCCAAGTTATTTTTTAAATAATTAAAATTCAATAAAAATAACTTGTATTTCAAATGATTAACAATTGCTCATAATTTAATTTTCATTTTACCTAAAAAAATTATAATTATTAAAAAAAATTCAGCATTGAGAGAGTTTTGTTGATTCAACAAGGTCCTCGTAGTACATATTGTACTTGTACATGCTGTTTTTGGACCTTGGATTAGAAATTATTTAATCTGCACCGTTGGATTTACACAGGCAACCGGAAGTCTCAGTTCTGCTGTACACGCTGTTACAATTTTTCTTTCATCTATTCCCACTTCAATTTTTACTATTTCTAACAATTTCCATGCTTTTTACCAACGCCGTTAGATCAGCAAATGATCAGAAAAAAACAATTAAAAAAATTGCAATTGAAAATATTTCAGTATTCCAGTGGTCTGAATAGAGAACAAGCTTTTGAACTCCTCTCTCATCTGCCACAGAATCATCTGCCCAATCGCCAGAAACTATCCGGCGGCCAGACTATAATGAACCCTAAACCATCCGATAGATGTTCGCCGGCGGCCAAGAAGAGGGGCAGGAGAGGCCCGGCTACAATCCAGCTATTAGATCAGGACATCCTATGCACCATCTTCTCATTGCTTGACCTATTCGACGTCGTACGTTGTTCCGCCGTTTGTAAATCTTGGTAATTCTAAATTTAATTTTTGATTTTCCTCGTCCTTTATATTTTGGAATAAATTTGATAATTTTTGTCTTTCTTGTAATTTTTTTTCCTCTTTTGTTTCTTCAAAGGAATGCAATCGTCAAAAAGTCAAAGTTACTGCAATTCCGTTTTTTGAAGCAGCAGACGGGTAATAATGTAGGATTTGAATGCAGAAGTAGAGGTTTAGAGCAGTCATTAAGTATGTACATAGAGGAGCTGGCTATGGAGCATCATAGGCAAGCTTTACTTGATGCTTCTTCTGTTGATATTGATCAATGGAAAGGCCATTCACATGGGTAATCAATCAAAAACCTCTTTTTCTTTCTTTTTTTGATCTTTTGTTAACTATCCGAAAAATTGAACAATTCAAAGCAATTTCTATGCGTTCATGGGATTGTGATTGCATTAATGAATTTAGCTTCATCTGATGTTTCTTTATTTGGTACATGGAGAAAACTGTAATACTTGGTGTGGATGGATCAAAGCTAAGTTTTTTCTCAGTAAAAAATTCCTTATAAGTCTAGCTTTCATTGGTTGGTCAGTACATGCAGGAGTTTGCAGCTTGTATATGTTCTTCTAAACCTTGCTTTGTATTAGGGTTGATCAGTGCCGAATGAAGATGGGCTTGATTCTCACCGGTGTAGGTGATAAGGTACGTATGCTTTTATCCATATTTAGTGTTTTATTATGTTCTTGTCACAAGTCAAACTTTTTTGTTTATCCTTTGGCGAAATAGATTTTACTGGAACTGTTAATGATTTTTCTATGTTTAATTTTATCTGCTGCTCATGTAATCATCATGATTTTTCCATGTAACAAATTCAATATGATGATGTTGTGATCTCACTGGAGTTTCATTTGTCCATTCATAATTCTTTGTGCGTCCAAATATGGCCCTTGGTTTCTTTTGTTTCTGTTGTGCTGATTAATATGTTATGCAAGTATACTGACTTACATGAAATAAAATTGGACAGCATATCATATATTTATTTGCTTCCATATGGCTGGTGTGAGGAGTTCTTATCTGTAACAAAAATACTTGATTATGCATCAAGAAAGAAGATACCATTCAGTCCTGTACTTAATTTCATATCACAAAATTGCTAACCCATAATAACAAAAATTTGCATCCTTGTATTTTAGGTTTCCTTAATGCTTTATCAAAATAATAATATTTTTTTTATCTCTATGCATTAATGAATTCAGTCTTTTATCTGGTGCATTGAGTTAAAAAGGATTGGTCTGCCTAGTGAATTTGACACCTGGTTATACTGGAGATATGTTTTACATAGTCCAATTATTCTGGAGATATGTTCTTTCTTTTTCCTTTTTCTTTTTATATGGTGAAATTGAGATACTTTTCTGATAACTCTGTTCAATGATGAAAGCATTCACACACATTGGGAGTTCCAGATATTATTTTTCAGGGTGATACAAGTTATGTTTGGGTCTAAGTACTCTGCTGGTTGTGTTGCTTTACAACTGACTTGAGTGTGATTGCTTTTGTGGAATATTGCTTACTTTTTCTTTGTAGAGGACATTAGTTGCATTAATCAATTCTGCTGACATTTGCATAGTAACGATGATAGGTTATGCGTCTCTGGTCATTAGAAAGCTACAAATGTGTGGAAGAATATGCAGTACCAGATGCAAGCCCCTTAGTTGATTTTGATTTTGATGAGAGCAAGGTACTTATATAAGCATGTCCTTACTCTGAAGTATCTGGTGGTAAATGGCCTTATTTAGTACCTGTTTTGTTAAAAATGCTTTTACGCATGTTCTTGTAGATCGTTGGTTTGATTGGCACACGACTATGCATATGGAGGCGCAATGGACGCATGAATGCATTTCCCTCACACGAAGGCACATTTGCAAAGGGTCTATGCATGCGGTAAATTGGCATGTCTTATTATGAAAAACTTTCTTTGATTGAAAAATTGCAGCTTTCAGTTCATCTTTTTCATCATCAATGGCTTGTTGACTTTGATTTTGTGCAAAGTTTGTTTTGATTTCTTTAACACCTAACTAATTTGATCGATGGTCTCTTTCAAGTTACCTTGATCCAGAAGCTGTGGTTGGATGTGAGGATGGGACAAGTCGTGTTTTCGACATGTACAGTAGAAAATGTTCTAAAATCATCCGGTATGCATATCTAAGTATTTTTGTATTGAGTTTTTTTTTCCTCTTCCTCTTCCAGTCCCGCATGAAACTGAAAACCAGTAAATTAATCTATTCAGAAGTACACGAGCTCTATTATTTGACCAGACATAAAACAGAAAGTGGTCTGTCATGATCAACTTTGGTCGCCTTTGCAATGCTTGGAAAGCCATTTCAAGTTATAACTGGATCAGATGGACACTGGCCAGTGAATATGTTGTTTGATAAAAGAAAAGGACAGCTATCCTGCCTGTAAATTGGAAAACAGCAGACTAAATTCATACCGATATTAATCTTAATAATACAGAATGATTTTCTATGTCGATCCATATGCTAATGTTGGCATATCCTGATTGCAGGAGGCATCCTGAGGCGGTGACTTGCTTATCTGTGGGTGATGATCAGTTAATTGTTACTGGTTCCTCATTAGGGAGGATCACAGTATCTGGTTATTCATCTGATCAGAGGGTAGCTACGTTGCGACCGACTGATTCTACAGGTTATAGTGTGCTCTTAATCAATGTATCATGGTCAAGTGTTGTGTATGCTTTGCAAAATTTTTGGTTGTGTCTTAAGTAGTTGTTTCCTTGTATTTTAATAAATATACAGATATGTGCATTCACAAAGAAAATCTGCAATATCCTTACAGCTTCCTGATTTAGAATTTTGGTGCTTTTCCTAGTTTATATTGCCAAATTGAGACAGTAGATATGCTGCTGGATGTTTTATCTTTAATTAATAAGGCAACATGCAGTGCAGGTGATTTGACATAATTTTGATTCAACATCATTTAACAGGCATAGAGACTGTGTGTTTCAACCCCCGTTCTCATCTAGTATTTGCTGGAACAACAGCAGGATATGCATCTGGTTGGGACCTGAGGTATGCAATTCTCAATTCATTCTTTAATAGGGTTTAAAAATCCAATAGGGTGTACTTATGATAGTGGTAAACTAATATCATGTTTCTACACCATGATGCATTGATGTGGTACCTCAAAGAATTTGAACCAACCAAAAAGAAAACCATAGTTTCCTACTATTTAAGGTGAGAAGGTTTATAAACGGCACCATTAAATGCTAGGGTGTACTAATCAGTAATATCCTAGTTACTGCTCCCGCCGCTCAAATTTTGTTAAGGGCATATATGTTGTTCTGAGCACATGCTGATTCTTTTGAGCTTTGTTTTTTATCTTTCCATGAACTTAAATTCAGATATGTACGAACATGTTTTTTTTTTCTTGCTTCATTCCGCTGTTCACACATTGGATGTCATGCATCATCTTATCCTTGCATTCTAGCAGACTGTGATATAGGTTCAAGGACTTCTCTACCATTAAAATGAGTTTTAGCATGAGTGTGTAGAACAGCTGGGGTTTTCTTCTCTAGGCTTGTTGGATATATTACCTAAACAGATTATTATTGCGTTGTTGAGAATAATAATATATTATGGTCAGAATGGTTAACTTTATATATATACACACACACACTCCTGCCATTTTTTTTAATTGACATTTTCTGTTGCAGGATGATGAGACGATTGTGGGAGACGCGAGTGAGCCCAAATGTGGTATACTCATTACAGCACCTGAGCACTGACAAATCAACATTAGTAGTTGGTGGAATAGATGGTGTGCTACGTGTTGTATGTCAGCACTCTGGGGCTGTTCTATCAAGCTATGTTATAGACCATGAGGCCCCATCACATTCCTCCAGATATGCACATGGTATAGTTGAAAGAAGAAAAGGGAAAAGTTTCTGGAGTGATGCCAACATTGACCATATTTCTAGAACTGCTCGTCCATCCATTACATGTTTGGCGGTTGGGATGAAGAAGGTGGTCACTACGCACAATGGCAAGTACATCAGATTGTGGAAATTTAACAAATGAGAGAAAGAAGACTTGTTTAAATATTAGTTTAATGATGATGATGTAGAATACTAGTATCTCATTTTGGTAGGATCATTGATTAATTATAGCAAAGAAATCCAGGCGTTTTCCATGCTATAGATGGAGACTGAAGGAAAATGCAATCCTGGGGTTGCTATATATATTCCTTTTTCTTGAGAGAACATATTTCCGTTGCCCTTTGTTTTATTTAGTTAGCTAGTTGAATAACAGTTCAACACCTTTTCCTTTGGTATTCTATTCTATTCTGTTTTGTTTTTATTTTATTTGAAAGGGAATTGGATTGAAAACGATGGCCATGTCTATAAAATTCAGCTTTGATTATTCTGATTATTTTAGGCTTAATACACATTTTCTGCTGAGTTTCTCCTTCAAACTCAGCTGTAAGTATTCTATAACATATCTGAACTTGACACTTATGCATCTATTTTTCATTTAATTACCTAAAAATCACTATATATATATGAGAAAAATGCGTCTATTTCCCTTTCAAAGAAAAAGGGGGGTGAAAATTGGTTAAAATTTCTGTCGAAATTAAACTAAAAAAAGCCCATTTCCCAACCCAAGAAAAATAGAAGCCCAAAACTCAAAAAGTAAAGCACCATAGATTCAGGCAATCCCTCTAGTCCTCCCCACAAAGTCAGAGCATCCCAAAAACCTAACCCTAAACCCCCAAAAGCAGCTTCAGAAATTACCCGATCAAGCCATGGTGTGCATTAGAAAGGCTACCATAGATGACTTACTGGCAATGCAAGCATGTAACTTGCTGTGCCTTCCGGAGAATTATCAGATGAAGTATTATTTCTACCATATCCTCTCCTGGCCTCAGCTTCTCTATGTTGCCGAAGACTACAACGGCCGTATCGTCGGTTATGTATTGGCCAAGATGGAGGAAGAATCAAACGAGTGCCACGGCCATATCACATCCCTCGCCGTCCTCCGTACCCATCGCAAATTGGGCCTTGCCACTAAGCTCATGAAGGCTGCTCAGACCGCCATGGAACAGGTCAATTTTTTATTCTTTAATTGCACTTATGCTCATCAATGGTGCAAGAAATGAATCAAATTTTACTGCTTTTCCTGTGATAAGAAAAAATTTATGGATGCTTCGTTGCACGCCAAGATTGAAAATAAAGAATTTTTCAGTGCTATTAATGGAAAATAGCAAAATCCTGTATGGTTTTATTGTTATGCAGATGTGAATGATTTTTTATTTGGCTTTGCGTATTAATTGGCTGGGTTACAAAATTTGATTAAGGAAAATGATTGTTATACATTTCCTTTTAATACATGTGTAGTTAAATTGCAATTCATCTTAAAGGGATAGGACATTGTTATCAGTTATGCAACATGTTTGCTTAGACTGACGAAATAAATCCTGTAAATAAGTTGATTAATAGGCCACTTCATCCGATCACTGCAGTTACTCTTTAGGTGATTTTGATTTTATGCTAATTCTTGGTGTTAAGCGTCTTTTATGATTGATTTTTCTCAACTACTTTTGTTTCCAGGAAGCAAATTTTATTTTCTTTTTCTATTGACTTCTGCTTTTCACATGGAACCATGAATGTAAACTTCTTTTGCCTCTGTAATAATAGTCCTGAACATGGGCTTAAGGAGAAACCAGGATGAAACACTTGTCCATTGAATGTTTTCTGTACCATCCTCCTGACTGAAGGGTTCATGCAGGTTTTTGGTGCAGAGTACGTCTCGCTGCATGTGAGGAAGAGTAACAGGGCAGCATTCAATTTGTATACAGAAACTCTCGGCTATAAGATTCATGATGTCGAGGCTAAGTATTATGCAGACGGAGAGGATGCATATGATATGCGGAAGCAGCTGAAGGGGAAACAGAGCCATCATCATGGGCATCATCATCATCATGGAGGTGGGTGTTGTGCAGCGGACAGCAAGTCTGCAGAAGGAAGACCTGACTCAAAATCAGAGGCAAAAGCCAGCACAAAATCAGAATCAAAAGCTGGGTGATGGTGAGACAAACATTTATTACTCCAGAACTCAGAAATGCTCTTCACTCATGCAATTGAGGAATATTTGTTGTTTGTACTGAGTCATATAGTTTGTTTTCTGGTAGTGACAATGCATTGAAGGTCCAGAACTTCCATGGCTATTTCTGCCATTAATGCTTATATATTAAGATGAGCTTAAGAGCATTGTTCTAAAATAGTTTTTTTTCATCTCTTATAAGTGGTTCTATTAATACTAGATGTTAAGCCATAAATCATTATATGATACGCCTCTCATTGTGTCTATTTTCTTTCAATCGAATTTTAAAGCTGCAACAGTTTTTGGTTGGCAAGTTTGTTTGCATAAATCCAGCTCAACTTTGAATAATGGGAGGTTGTATGTAATTGTGTTAGATTTTTGAGCTGGTCTGGTGCATGTAGTTTTCATGTGAGGCAGGGAAGTACATTTTGCTTTTTTGTTGTTTATAGAATAACAACATTGGCACTAACAGCAGATGAATGATAGGCAGTGCTAAGTGGTAGCAGTTGGAGTAAAAACTTTGGGTCATATCTCAATTATTGTTCGATCACGCCATGGATGTGAGAGGGTCAAATGCATGTAGCAGTTAGGTTATTTAATTTCAGTTTTCATTAGTTGCAGTTTATCCAAACAATCAGTGACTTATATGAATATTTTGAAGCAGCTGGCCTAGCAATTATCTAATGTTGTTGCAGTTAGCAGTTCGTAGTAGAATTTTATAAATCTGTCGTTTGGATTACACAGGAAGAATGTTAATGATATAGGTGGAAATTTCATTTGCAAAAGAACATTTGAAACAGATAGTAAGGGTGTTTGTTTATCAAACATGTTCAGAAAAAACTGTTTATGAACTAGGTTTCAAGATACAACTGGATTTGTTAGTCATTTAGACAGCAACTCTTCAAAGGTGATTGCTGAGTCTGGAGATACGGTAGTAATCAAATATAATAATATTCGAATATGAACTATGTTGGTACCTTATTGAGTAATCAAATAGAACTACTTAGAATCCAACTATATTGTTGACTCTTTTTCATTAGAAACACTAATTAAATTGCCTCAAATTTTCAAGAGGAAGAGTTCTTTAATCTTAATACAGTATGATGATTTAACTTCTCATAACTTAAAAAGGATGTTACATTAGCAAAACTATTCTCTTCCACGCTTAATCTTCTTTAATAATCCATGATTAGGCAAGAATAACCTATAACCTACTTAAATTTAGCACTGTGTAAGCATTATCTCTTAATCTTTTTGATAATGTGTATTTGGAAGAACAGTTAGGCTTTCAACGGTTAGTCAAATCAGAGAATAACTAGATTATAAACCATTTGAATCGCAAGTGATTTTTATTAATTCTTCATCTTTATAAAAGTATACCTATTAAATTAAATAAAAGAAAATTCATGCATCAAAATTCCATGGTTATTAAAACCGGACCGGACCGGGCGGTCGAATCGGTTTAACCGCGAACCATTGGCTGGTCCGGTTGGTTCAATAGATGAAAACCGGGAAATATTGTTTCAAATCGCCAAAAACCGGTTGAACCGGAAAACCGGGTTAAATGATAAAAACCGGTTTGATTTTAGAAAAACCAACTTTTTGTCCAAAATATTTATACAATATTATTTTTTCTGGAAAAAAATAAAATAAAATTATAAATACAAAATAATTAAAATTCAAACAATTTAATGAATTTTTTATAAATAAAATAAAATTTTATAATTTATATTTGAAGAATTTTTTTAAAAATTTACATTTTTTTACTATATTTATCTTAAATTTTTATTATAAATGTTGAATGACTTGAAAATATAGTCCTATTGTTAATGTTTGATGATAAATATATTTTTTTAAATTATTTTTAATTTTTTTATATAGTGATATTTTCATAATATTTATATAAAACTTAAAAAATAATATATTTTTTAAAAAATGAAAAAAAACCCGGTTGAACCTCAAAGAATCGATCGAACCACAAACCCTTAAGCTCTCCAGTTCATTATCCGGTTCGGTTTTAATAACATTGCAAAATTCTCACTTGCTAGGACGTATTGCTTAAAGGGATGGGTGCATTTTGTGTAGTTTAGTGGAATAATGGATTAGTTTGACCAAATTCAAGTACATCATGAGTCATTAGAAGAGATCATGTGTGTTTTGGCGGATATAGTGAAGCGATGCATCTTCTTTACCTATGTTAATGGTGGATCACAGATCCGATATTCGTTAAAGTAAACTTCAACATCAATTGAGTTGGAAATTGGATTCGAATTTGAGTTAAGATGGCTTTGGTTAGACTGAATAAAGCTCATGATATTTTATTTTTCTCAATAGATTTTTTACTTTGTAATCGTCAAATGAAAAAGTTGAAAAGGGTAAAAAGAGGTGGCTAATCCTTTGTGGTGCTTGTCTGATACGTTTGCGCGATTGATTTAATTGATATGTAGGGTTGGTGAGGTGTGATAAGGTAGCCAAGGAATGGTAGCAGAAGATTCTGAGGAACATTTATTCAAACACGCATGCCTTACGTCAAAAGCCTTCACCTCTAGTTTATTCTATAAATTTTTTCTTTTTTTCCAAAAATCTGCTCTTTCCTGACTTAATTAAAAAAAAAATTACATTTATATTTATATTACAGACCATTCATAATTTATTTAAGGGTTTTAACTACCATATTTTTTTTTTCTGCTTTTAATTATTAACCGCTAATTATATTTTAAAGGGTAGATTTTGGTGCCCTGATGAAGAATGGTGGCATAGTTGGCGGTTGTCATCTTCAAAAATTCCCTTAAAAACAGATGGCTGTATGTTACTGGATGATGGCTTACGACTATTTATTCCGCAATTATTCATTCAAAATTTTAACAATTAACAACGTACAACATGAAACTAATAATTTCATTTAGTTTTAGTTAGAGTATGTGTTGTGCTTATCTGACTTTGTAATTTAGTATATTAAAATTAAAATATGCATGCGACGTGTAAGATTGCCAAAAAAAAAATTAAACAAGAAATTATAGGTGTGGTCTATTTTCTAAAGTAACATGGTGTAGGGCAGGGCGTGTCTAATTCAAACATAGCTAGAGTAACTATTTTGTAGTTTTATTTTTAAATAGTACTAAAATTAATGGAGTTCATATTATTCTTACTTTATAACATTCCGAATCTTCTTTAGAGTATTTAATTAGGGGTTTATTAACTTCAAGTCACATGTCTTTTATATTTTTATTACTTTAGAGCTATCTGATTTACCTAAATATGAAATTAACCCCATCTGGACATTTACTGATTTCATCTACTAATAGCAATGCAATATTCACTATGTCTCCGTATATTAATTTACTTACTGCTGCCTACTTGTTCACAAAAATAGTGCATAACAAGACAAACTCTTATCATAGTAGCCTTGTTTGTTGATTGGGACCCCAGTGGGGTCTCCACAAACATTATTTCCCAATTCAGCAGCACCAATTATCAATTATCACCTTGACCATTGAGGATAAATCAACTCTAGCTTGAATGGCTAGATGGAACGATAGTGTCCTTGGACCACTCATTGAGAGTCACCATGGCGGCAATGGTACATTTTTGACAGTATATGTTACCACATTTAGCTTCTGTACATTTCCAGGAAGATTCAAGTTATTGCCTTGGCTTGTAATTACCTAAATCTGGGAGGCACTCGAGGCGTCGGAACAACCACATCGCGGCCGGATTTTATCAAATTCTGGCGTTCTTTGATGGTTTTATCAAACAATCTGTTCTCAGGACTTTCTGCATAGCAAACATAGTAGCAGCTCACACAGGCATGAGGCAATGCCATTGCAATCCTAGTCTGGCAAGTCACAATTAATAGCATAGCTTGTTAGAAAAGATAATGATTCTTTATAAACATTATAAAATACCCAATTGGCCACATGGGCTAAGAAATTCAAGCAGTGAAGGAAATAAATTAATGATGGTCAGACGAGGCCACGAACCATGAGGTATCCAATGAAGAGTGCTAAAATGGAGAGGGTGGCTGTAAACGGTTTATACACTGTAGCAGTCCAAGCAGCCACAACAATGACGCAAATGGAGCCACTGCATACTCCAGATAGGAAACAGATTGAGCTGGTAATGTCCGAGTCAACTATGAGTTCCATGTCTTGCCCTTCAAAAAGTGCCCAAGTGTCTTGTGATGCCTGCACGAAGCCTTTTCCATATGCAGCTATCTGCAACAATGCGTTGAAGATCAATCATTATAGTGCATCTCAGAAATAAGTGCCATGTAATGTTGACCAAGCATATTGTGCCTAATCTATCAATCACTGGGTATGAGCTGTGCTATATTAGATTAGGATTACACGATCGGTGATACTTGAATGACAAAACATTTGAAAATTTCACAAGAAACATGAAAAAGTTTGCCAAATCTGACGTAAAATGATCACACCAAATTCAGGTGTTCCATTGCTTTCAAATTATTAAGCAAAACTGGAAATTTTTAAGAGCTATTTGAGAATTAATCAGGATTAAGCAACACCTGAAACTTCTGAAGTACGATACAATATTAAATCATAGTCTAATGTCTTGACATAGAAGTTGTAACAAGATTATATATTCAAGGAAGAAATCTATAAAAAAAGTTTCAACATCCTGAAAAGGACTAGTAAGTAGGAAGTCATATTCAGACTTATCTTCTTGGCTTTCCCAGGAAAACTCAATTTTTATCCAAGTCCAACAAACAAACATAATAGAAATCATTCGATGTAATGCAGTGAATTGTAAGGAACTTTGTTTGAAGTGTTAAAGGTCGGGCAGTGATGTTACCTGTACAAAAGCCCAGCTATTGCCATATCTGAAGATGGTCTTCATAACTCCAAGACAGCAATGAGCACAAGAAAACATGAACTCATCTTCTCCCTCGAGCAAATTCAGACCTCGAGCAATAATTCTCAATGCTTCAATTGTAGGAACAAACAAAGACCCCAAACAAGCACTCCCCAGATTCCTAGTCACTGCTCTTTGGAAACAAAATTGAGTACTAGCTTGCATTCCTCTTAGATAATATAGAGATATTACCCTACTGACTGTCAAATTAACAATATTCCTCATAACTTCTGCAGTCCAAGCCATGCTCAATCCTAATGCAAAAATTATCAAAGGTGGAAAGTAAAAATTCAGGGCTCCAATTACAGCTAAAATCCATAAAGACATCCACAAGAATCCAATCCCAAGCATCCAGTAAGTGGGTTCATTTAAATCACCAAACTTTGGAACTGGTTCAATCGATTTAATCAAGATTTTAGTGGAGAATTTAATTCTCGGATAAACCCAACAAGCATATAACCCATTACCAATTGCAAAGGCAATGAAGCAAACTCCAACACCATCAGTAGGAGCCTTTTGGAAGCAAATCAAGAGAATTCCTGCAGATAAAGACATCAAGAAAGAACTCCATAGTATGAAATGGACCATGAATCTTGGCCATACTCTAACTGCCTTTTGCCATGCACATGCAAGAGTAATGCTCAATAGAGAAGCTGCTTCGACTTGAGGAAGGAAATACTTTAATATCCTCTTTTCTTTTCTTTTAATTGAATCTGATGCTTCTAGAAGCCCTTGAATTCCCTTGAATATAAGAAAACATACTAGCGCAATTGCAAAAACCATGTGCAGGACATACAGAAACAGAGATATTCTGTTGGTATACCTCCTAGAATTCAATGTGGTTACTGATGGCTGGTCAAAGACAAGGAAAAAAAGGAAAAACCCAAATATATTTTTATTAGTAACTTTAAATTTCAGCAAAAAAGATTACATCTTTGCTAAGGAGAGAGAAAACCCAGGAATTTTCCAACTAATTAGAGGAAAATAGAGGCCAAAGTACTAATTTTTTTTTCCCATAACTGGCTTGAAGAGTCATCAAGAACTCAAGACAGTTTCGTGTAACAGAATAAACATGTTCATTAATGGCTTTAAAATTTTTTGACCCCACGAAAAATCACAAATTGTTATCCAGGATTAGCAAAACTTAGCACACCTAAAAAAACATAAAAATCGTTTCCAAACATTTTATCTAAACAAGAAAGAAAGGGGAAGAAGATGAAGAGCTAAAGCTTTCTTTGTATAATCCCAAAATCCAGGGAAAAAAAGAATAAAAACTTACTTGTTGTGGGGTTGGTGTGGAGCGAGGAACAGTTGAAGTTTGAGAACGAGGAGTAGCAACTCTAGTAGAACTATTAATGACAACTCTTAATGGGTTTGATGGATTTAATCTTCGCAACATTGAAGCATGAAAATTGCTTTGATTTTCTTCATTAACATTATTAGCAATAACCTTTTCTTGAATACCCACTTCTCCTTTCTCCAAGTCTTTCTCTCCTACCTTCTCATCTTTGTTCTCAATTACTTCTTCCTCTCCTCCTCCTCCTCCTCCTCCTCCTCCCTCTTCTTCTTCTTCATGTCTGCTTTCACTTTCCCTCTCCAACCCCTGAACAGCATATTCTTGAAACTGTTAGTAGCTAAATGACCTGAAAAAGGAAATCAAAGATGCAATTTCTCTCCTTTTTTTTTTGTTTTTTGTTTTATAGTATAATATGCGTCGCTTACAGGTTCTGCAGCGCCCATGGTGTTTGTGGTTGTGCTGACGTCAAATAACGGTGGTGGCGGCGGCGGCTGATATGGTGGTGGTGATGTATGAAAAGTGAAAACTGTCGTTGGATTTTGGATGCTTTTGCGATTCTGATTAAGTGATGTTATTAATATCAGTGGTGGCTAACGGCCATTTTTTTTTTTTTACTTTTAGTCTTATGGTTTTTATTCTCAAGACAAACGTGCTAAATATTTACGTGTAGGACACGCACGAATTGGACAGAATGTAGTGAATTTGTGTCAGAAGAGGACCAAGCACGTGTAACATTGGGTTTACTTTCTGTGTTGTAAATGTACAGTACAAAGAGTGAGATACTTGTGATGGACGGTAGTGATTTGTTGGTTGGACATTTGACTTTTAAAGGAAAGTGACGGACAAATCATACGCATGGTTACCTTAAGATTACAGCCGTGTAGGGCACTACTAAGATTAAGATTAGATAATTTAGGACTCGTGGTCCTTACTCCCTAGTTTTGAAGTTCGCCCAGAAAGAAAGTTTTAAGTCCTTAGTTTTGAAGGGCTTCATGCCATTATCGACCCTTAGTTTTGGGTACGAGTGACCTTCTGAAAAAAAAAAAAAAAAATCCAAATGAGTTTAATGATTTTCTAGGTGGTACTAAAATGTTCCAAAAAAATTCCACTAAATAACGTAATTTAGTATAAAAATGACTTCACATTTAGCATTGATTTATTGAAATTTAGGGCACTAACATAATTAATGATTTCTTTTGAATATATATCACGATATAAAATGAGAATTAAAAATAAATATCTTTCGAAGTACGGATTCATAAACATCAAGATCATTTGCTTTTTCTATTATCGATCTGGTTCTCACTCATGCCACGTAAGTTTTGAGATTAAAATCTTAGTGCCACTAACAAAAATCTCCAACCCAAAGGAGAGAAATTATGCGAAAAGAATTCGGCAAAAATTCGATATTGGAGATTTTTTTGCATCCCCAAATGTAGAATTTTACTCCTTATATAGGGTTTCAATTAAGGTAACAGAAATTTCCTTAACTAGTATAAATTAAATTGGCAATTATAAAAATTATGTAAATAAAATGATATCTCATTAATATGTCAGTTACCTAATTTAAATTAGGTAATTGCCCAATATGCACAGTAATAATGGCAAATTTTTTAATTAAGAAAAATCTCAATATGAAACTAATTTCACGTATATTATTTCCTATTCCGATATATTCTCTTTTATATCGGGATCAATTTCTCATCTCGTGAGTCATTGACGTATCCTGAACTTCTTCATCTATCACTCACATATGACGAAATATTTTTCAGTCATTCTCTCCTATCATACAGCCATATAATTCGTGTGACTAGCATACGTCGAGAACACTAGTATTATATATCTATTAGGAATATATAGCATCTCGAGAAATAATATCTTCTCATAATAGTATGCCAAACCCTTAATAGTTTTCTCACATTCATTATTTTATCTCATGATCTTATAAAAATAATTTTCGTATTCACTATTGTGTCCCTACTCATAATAACTACAATAAGTATACTGGTGAACCAGAACTATCAAATGTGATAAAAAAAAATATATTTTCCTTTTATTATATGCCATCCATCATAGTCCAACTCGCTTTTCTAATTAAATCCATCTGATCGAAAATTTTTCATAATCTTTTGGAGACTAACTAAGCTAGCCACACTGAACTATACTTCTGGTATAAGTTAAGGGTCTTGAGGGTCAAAAATCAGGATCTCACACTGAAAAAAATTTGAGATAATTCACATAAGATTTTTTTTCTTTGGTCAATTTAAGCACACATGGTATAATGCATTTGCTATGGTGTTCTCTCATTTCCCTTAAAGGAGCGTATGTCTTATTATTATTTAATACCATACAGAAGTATAAGGTTGCTATACACCAAAACATCAAACTTTAGTCCACTTCCTTCAGGACTACTTCTAGCTTTTTAGACAGAATATAATAGTTACGTTTAACATATTATCGGATCATTCTTAATCCTATTTTGGATCTTAATCCAAAGCACACAACCCCATGTGCGTCTTTATCTTGCATGTTAATAAGACTCATCTTGTAATTTATGTAAGACGGCACTTTTATTTTGAACAAACTCTCAAAAATCACTCTGTATTAAAAAATTACCTCATATACTTTGTTAACTTATTAACAAAATTAATGTAAATATCCGTATGAGTGGGTTACTTATTTATCCAACATGTTCTATTTTATAACAGTAAATATTTACATATTAAACATTAACGCTCATGTATTGCCAACAATAAATTCAATTATTATTATTCATAGACAATAATGTTAAGGGATCACATAAGATAGTACAAATTAAATCTTATGCAACCTCTAAGATCTAATGTATGTCTCAAAAATATATCTCTCAGTACATATTTTGTTAATGAATCTGCAATTATATCAAGCAAAAAAATATACTATAAGTTTACTTCTCCTCTTGCAACAATATCTTTGGTATATCAACACTTAATGTCAGTATATCCATCGATGACTAACTATCACTATAGACTGTCATCAATTCCTCTATGGTAATTACTCTTAAATGATTCACAAATAATTTTAGCCAAATTAGCTTTTGTACTACAGCTGAGGAAGCCACAAATCCTGCTTCCATTGTTGAAAAGGCTATTTAGATTTATTTCTTGCTACTCTATGAAATGGCACCCTTATCGAGCACGAATATATAACCTGAGATGGATTTCCTCTCATCCACATCACCTTCCCAATCAACATTCATATATTTTTTCAAATGCAAATCTTTTTCTTAAAAATAGAGAAAATAATTTGTTATACCTTTGAGGTATCTAAGTATCTTTTTTACCGCCTTTCAATATGCTTCAGCTGGATTAGACTGATATCTACTTACCATACCCACAGCATAACATATATTGGGTCTGATACATAACATTAAATACATCATACTTTGCATGACATTGGCATACGAAATGTTCTTCATAAGTTCTATCTGCTCTTTTATCTTAGAACATATACTTTTGCTAAGGGATTAATTCTTAGCAATGGGGTTGCCTATGGGCTTGCAATTTTGCATATTAAATCGTTCAAATTTTGTTAATGTATGTCTTTTAAGACAGTGACAATAATCTTCTCGAACGATCCTTTGAAATCTTAACTCCGATGATATAATCTGCTTGATCCATATGTTTTATCTCAAAGTTGAAAGAAAATTAAGTTTTGATAAGATTTACGTATTTTTTATCATTTTATGCTATAAGTATGTCATTTATGTACAACGTTAAAATGATAAATTTATTTTTTGAGCTTTTAGAATAAACATAATGATTTTTATCAATTATGTTAAACTCATTCGACATGATTGCTTCATGAAATCTCAAATACCATTATCTCAAAGACTACTTAAGGCCATAGATTGATCTCATCAATCGGTAAATCTTATGTTCGTTGCCTTTTTCAATAAAATATTTGTATGCTCCCAACTCCTAAGTAAGGAATGGATAATAACTTGAACTTGCTACTCATTAATCAACTTATGACTAACTTAACTAAGCTCACATATCATATTTTCCATCTCTCTTAGATGTTTTCGCATCATATGATCAGACTTATTCTATAAGTACCAAACTTGATCACTAATGATCGAAACTTAGTTAGAGACATATCCCTAAATTTCTTTTGCAAAGCGATCCATAGATCTATTGCATTTTGACACTTACAAAATTTCTTAATGATGTCATCATTCATTTGTACTTAGCAATATGATGAAAGCAATGAAATATTTTTTCCATGCCATATAGGCATCTCGATCCAACCTATGCTAAGCTGTGGTGCCATTCTCAAGTTCAACCATAACTGAACTTATGATTTATAGAGCATGTTTCTCTTCTAGCATATATTGGATTTACACATTCCATATCTGAAAGCAGTTTGTATTTAGATCCTCTGATCACTAATGGAATAATTGTTGCACCTAACTAAAGGAGAAAAGGCAATACATGCTATTTACTATGCATCTAAAATTAGAATCTAATAAAGTTATCTAATAGGCTCAAAATCGAAAAGGTTACTAATAATATCCAATTACCCTCCAAGTCCTAATATCTAACCTTACATATTAAAATTTCATGCATAGTAAATATGATTTATTGGAATTTAAGTTCTTAAATTTAATTGAGGATATTATGAGATGTAGATAATTAAGCCTTAACTTAATATCAAGCAATTATTCTACTCATAAAATATTGCAAGGAAAATAATATTAAAATAAACACATTCATCATAAAAATTATAAGCCCTAATAATATCCAAAATAAACATATTTATTATAAAATTCAATAAATCCCAAAATAAGACATAAATGTCTTAACTCAAAAATAAAATATGAAGCATAATTTCTAACATAAAAATCCACAATTTTGATAATAGAAATATGACACTCATGTCAAAAATTAGGAATTCAATAGATCCAAATCTAATCTAGTGATTGAAACTGAATTAATGACCATACGCATCAACTGTAAACGAACAACCTGTTTGCGATCATGAGACCATAGGCAATACACTTTATATCAACTATTGAACACCATCTCAAACTGAGTGTGGCTCCTTAACATTCCTTGTTTAGCTACCATATATAAAAATTAAATAATAGATTCTCCATAATGTTTAGTCCAACACTAAATTAATAAGTGCCAAAGTGCCACATAGTAACTAAACGAGTCACACAAGATATTAAAAAGCAACTTGTGATTCCACCCTCTATCTAGGCCATCATTTCAAATATAGTCCTACATCCTCCTATGCATATTGACTATATGATGTACAATAGCATCAATATCACCAATTCTGACTTTCTTGTGCAACCTCATACGACAGACCTTATGCACATGTGTATTGGTCCGAACAACCCCTTAAGGAGTATGTGAAACTATATATATCCTTATTATTATCATATTTGTTACACACAATATAATAAAAATTGTTAGTATACACATGTACAAATTATAAATGATTGAAACTCATTTCGATCAAATATAAGGATAAAATCCACAAAATTAGTTTTTAAAAAAATTTAAAAATTGAAAAAGGCAAAAAACACATTTTCTTTAAATTTTTATAAAATTTTCAATAAAAAAATTTATAAAAAATAATTTTGTTACTCAAAATTTTTTTTAAAAATCACCAAAAAATAAAAAAAAAATATAAAAATCAGAATTGCAAAAATTGGATCAAAATAGTGGTCGTAGAAGGTCTCATGGGCCTACACGCACCTCATACGCGAGAGAAAAGCCACGCACCAGCTGTGACTCAGTGCCACATGGTGTGACCCCAATAGGCCACATGTTGCCACGTGGCATGACAAACTGACATATGGCATCTGTTTATTTGTCCATATGGATGCCATATGGAACCCACTGGACTGACAAACTGACATGTGGTATAATAATAGTTTTCCATATGGCAGTCAATCACTAGCCCACGTGTCGTCACATGGCACAACTCATCAAGCCATAAGGTTGGATCCACATGCCACATGTCAGCCCCACAAGCTACCATATGGCATGACATATCAAGACACATGGTAGTGTTGCTACATGGCAACATCTATTTGGTCCACGTTGTGCCACATCGCAACATATGGACCCACCTTGCTATGTCAGCTGACATGTGAAATTTCACTATAAGGCTATGTGTCGCTCCCCCATTGGTCCACGTGGTCGAATGATATTTCACTCAGTGCGTGGATCTAGTGCATGCTGGGGACGTGCCCTCTGGCACATGCCCAGCATATTGGTGGTGTATGCTTTCCTTTCCTGTGGTTTCAAATCGTCGAATTTTTTTAGGAGGATTTTTAGGGTCTCTAAATCCAATGATATGGTCAAAAAAAATTTTACTTGAAATTTTAATTACGAACTTTTAAATTATTATTTTTCGATATACAAATACATAAAAAATACATACATATCTGAATTAAAAATACACATATAGAATACATCCAATATGCATACCAAATAGCCTATAATCATGTCTAAATTTTTACAAAAATACAGATCCAAAAATAAAAAATGCTAGAACGTAAAAATTATAGCTCTGATACCAATATTAAATATACATCATAAGAAGTATGGATAAATATATCTCGAAATGCAGGTTTACAAATATCGAGATCGTCCACTTTTTGTGTAACACCCCGAGTTTGAATTGATTAATAATATTTTTAATTCATAAATAATAATAATAATAATAATAATAATAATAATAAACAAGAATAAATATATACAAATATACAAGAAAATAAATACTTGTATTGTATAATAATAATAATAATAATAATAATAATAATAATAATAATTGAAATTAAGTCCCTAGAATATTCTAGAGGACACTATTAGACCATAAACTTTAATAAGGTATAGGAAATAAAAGGAGAGGACGAAATCCTCATGGTCAGCCAATCAGGCATTATACCGGTAGCGTGATCACCGATGATCTTCCAAGTCACCATCGTTGTCCTTCCATCGTCGGCGCTGGTGTCCCTCATGGCGTCGTGGCCTTTCTCTCATCGATTCATTCCTCCCCCGCCCTCCTAGCTGAAGCTGTCTCCTTTCTTCTCTCCGGTGAGCTAAGATGGCCACCTATGACATGTATAGCATTGACAAGTCCTCATGGGTGAGGTGGTCGCTCTAGTAGCCTCTTTTCCTTCCCAAATGCCAGCAATAGACAGATTGGGAACAGGAAAACTGACGGTTTTAACATGATTTCCAGTCGAACTTCCCCACCTCTAGGAGCATGACCACCCACTATGGGTCCCTTGAACCCTGAACTTTACGACGGCAGCATTGGTACATCTCCGGCAAGGATCCGGTGAATCTTCAACGACCAGTCCGATGAGCACTGTGGTGGCAGGATGTACGAAACACAAAAAAATCGACTTTAACTGGTATGTGACTACCAAATCTGCTTCTAGTTAATTTCTTTAAATGAATTCGGAATTTTCATTAAAATTTGGTTAATTCTCTTAGAATCAAAAGTATGTTTCTTGTGTTTTTAATTAGAATAGCATATTTGTTGATGCATAAGGGTTAGGATTTATTTCTTAATGGTGATATGTGATTGTGAAGACTTATTTTGTAGGTTGAATTTCCTGTTGTCATAACCGCTTGTTTTATACTATGATATTAAGTAATTTCAGGTAATTAGACACTGTTGAGTGCTTGAATAAATCAACTACAAGTAAGAATACATAAAATTTAATTTAAAATATTGTTTAATGAAAATAGCTTAAGTCATGTAGGTGACTTCTTTATTAAATTTAAATTTTCTGCCTTACATAATGAATTAAAATGTATATACATGCACGAAATTAAATTTTGTTGGTTATGGTCCTATAATTTAGGCATTTGGTTAAATTTTGTTCCTAAAAACAACGACATATATAATTTGATAATTGGTAAACATTGGCTTGAATAATATGGTTATCTTAAAAAAATTCAATATTGTACATGATTTACAATTTGGAATATTGGGTAAAATGTTGGATTTATGGAAAAAAAATATGTGAATAGGACATGGTATTTAGTTAGTGATTAGGAAGTCATGAGTGTGCAAGTAACTAGAATTATTGATAGGTTCTTGGTGAGAATAAAAAATTAAATGAGAGTTTTAACGATGAATATAAATTAAAGTTAAGAGATGTCAGGTATAAACAAGAGAAGAATCTTGGAAAAATTATCATACGCAATTATTAGCGAGGTTAAGAATGCAACTAAAATTCCTAAACAAAAGGATTTACTAGTTGAAGGAATATGAAATAAATACCTATATATGTTTGAATTTGGAAGATATTTGGTATAACTTAAATATGAAATGTGGGAACTTAACAAATTATTTTAGATGTCAATCAAGTGTATAACTTGAAGGTAGAAGAAATAAACTAGTTAATTTTATTGTGTTGATAATTATAAGGGCTAAATTAATTGAATTTCGATGGGATGAATTAGTTTGTACTAATTTATAGATATGGTTCATAAAGTTAGTTAATTGCAAGGATCTGGGATTGAGTTTCTTTTGAGATCTAGTTAAATTGTTCCACTAGTATTACTGATAGGATAGGGTTGTACCAAGTAAGAAGATGTTTAGGATATGAAACTTTGAAAATGTAATATATATATATATATATATATATATATATATATATATATATATATATATATATATATATATATATATATATATATATATTTGGAATTATAAAGTATAAGGGTATAATTAGAAATAGGAAACATTGAAAAGATTTGGATTTATGTGCACAATGACTGGTTAACTATGCGGCTTTAGTTTAAATAAACAAATTTACAAACTATTAAGCCACAGGGTCTAATTAGTTAAATTTTATTTTAACAGGTTAATTTGTATCAATTACTTAAATTATGGGGTTTAAAAGACTTAATCATTTGATTTGTAAGAATGTAATTCTGTTGGATTGCTAATATCTTGCTATTTTAGTTGTTCTATTAAAGATGGATTCTTTTAAGGAATAAAAGTATCACATCAAGGATGTGCAAGATATATATAAGATTTAAATTAAGTGATCTTGTGATGATAGTTATATAAACTTGAGATTTAAAACAATTATGTACAATTGTTATATTTGTTTTGAGAAGGCATATTTAGATATATATATATATATATATATATATATATATATATATATATATATTGGTCGAACATTTTTAGGTTTCAACTTAGGACTATTACAAGATATATGGCTCCTTTCAACTATGGTATATAGATTATGTCTCTATTATGGGTATCGATCTTGAACTTATTTTAATAATTTATGTTAACTGTTAACCTTAAATAGTTGAACAAAACATATGATTAGCACATGGGTACCTCAAGTATATATTGTGAGAAATAATTCTTTGTTTGCATGATAATATAAATTGAATACATTATGAGCTAAAGGAATGCTTGATTTGTATGATCAATGTCATAGCATTAAAAACATATATGCAAAGAATTATTAAGTATAACGACCTCAACACCGAGTTAGTCGTGAACAATATTTTTCAACAGTGAATAGTATTTTTCGGGCCGAAAAGTACACCCGAAAGTCAAAAATATTTTATTGGACCATCGAAAAGTATTGGTCATGGTGAGTCCGAGGTTGAAATTTGAAGTAAAATCGAGGTCAAATGAGTCTCAAAAAGTCAAAAATACGAAAAATGTAGTGAGTCAATTTTCCTGGTAGGGAAGGTAAATTAATTTTGGTGTAATTTTTAAAAATGGTAAATGAATTCCGAATATTGCCAAATTTTGCAAATCTTTATGAATTTTTATGTAGAATATTTTGGTAACAAGAATTAAATTTTTCTGTAACACAGGTAGTTATCAAGTCTGACTGATAAATTTAAATCGAATCGAAAATGAATTTCGATTTAGTCAAAAATTTATGTCCCACCTATTTTTGATGTGATAAAAATTATGTAATCGATTTTAAAATAAATAGGAGATTTAAAAGTGAGAGAAAAAATTTTGGGGGTCAAAATGGTAAAATTATAGATAAATATATTTATATGTGTAAAAAAAAAAGAGAACCGACTTTAGCCACAAATGGCCATAAAAATTTGGTAAAAGAAACAAAAAAAAAAAAGATAAGATGTAAAGTAAAAAAGAAAAAAAAAGATGCAGAGGCTGACGACGTAAAGAAAGGAAAGAAAAAGAAAAGGAGGGACCGACGACCGCCAGCCGCACCTCCCACCGGCCACCACTGCGATGGTGACAAGCGAAAAATTAATATGAAATTAAATTAGTTTTTTTTAATTAACTTGAGTGATTAAATAGGTTCAATTTTTGAATATTATTAATTTTTGTTATCGATTTTGGTTTTTATCCACATTCAAGAAAAATCGACGGTTTCAGTTAACTGACCGATTTGCTATTATTTTCAGTTCAATTTTTTGATTTTTGATTTCATGATTTTGGTGCCGTATAATCGGTGACTAAATATTAATTGGTTCATATATATTATATTTTTATTTTTATACCTTAAATTTTTTTTATTTCTCCCTAAAATTTATATAGAGTATATTTAAAATATATTTTATTTTTATTTTTATACCTTAATATTTTGTACTTTTTTATAAAATTCATATAATTCTTTAAAGTATAGTTAAAATATGTAATGGCCTGAACGCCGGATCAGCCGTAAATAGTATTTTTCAACAGTGAATAGTATATACAAGCTGTAAAGTGCACTTAAAAATGAAAAATATTTTATTGGACCATCAGAAAATACGGGTCACGGGTAGTCTAGGGTTGAAATTTGAAGTGAAATTAAGGTCAAATAGGCCTCCAAAAATCAAAAACATGAAAACGAAGCTGTTCGATTTTAGGTTAATTAGTTTGATCGAGCCATTAAAAATAGCAAATAAGATTCAAAAATTGTCAAAAATTGCAGATGTGCGTAAAATAATGTTTAGATTATTTTGGATGCAAAAAGTAAATTTTTTGGTAACACCGGTATTTTTGAATCAGACCGATTTAGTTAAACAAAATTGGTAATGGATTTTGATTGAGCTGAAATTTTGTGTACAGCATATTTTTGATGTGATAAGAATGATGTAATTAATTTTGAAGTGGTTTGAAGTTGGAAAGTGATAGAAATTAATTGAAATCATTTATTGGATAATTAATGAGCTTTAATTTAATTGGATCAAGCCCATGATTTTGCCTAAGCCCAAGCCCACTTATAAGAGGTATAAAAGGCAGAAAAATTTGAGTTTTTCCAGTCATTCTCACCATCTTCTTCTTCCTCTCCCTAACCGAACCACCATAAACAAAGTTCCACTATTTTTCTTCAAATTTTTCTTCATTTTCTCTCTTGATTAAAGCACTAAAAATAAGCCTCTCTAGTTGCTTGATCTATTCTCAAACCATTGATTAGAGGAAGATAAACAAAGAAAATCAAATGATAAAGTGTTGGGTATCAAAATGAGGTAAGAGAATTTATTGGTTTTAATTTTATTCTAAAGTGCCTACTACTAGCTTTTGGTATCTAGAATTCAATTATGATGTTAATTTCAGCAAAAGAGATCAATTTCATAGGGTTTTCTTAGATAGGAATTTCAGGCTCCATTGGGTGTCTTGAATGGTGAATGATTTTTATGATTTAAGGCTTAGAAAAGGAAGCTTAAGCACAAGGAAAAAGATAAGTGACTATGAAATTCTCTAATTTTCCATAAATTAAATGAATTTTTCTTTATGTAATTTAAGAAAAAAATTATAACTTGCATGTATATTGAAATTAGTATTATAAAAGTTTAATTGAACCTTGAATAAGCGTGTTAGGAAGCTTAAATGATTTTAAAAGAATTTTTAAGATAGGATTCCTTTGTTGGCTTGAACTTAAGGGAATTGAAGTATATTTTGTACATTTTGATGAATTTAAGCCTTAAAATGTTAATAAACATAAACTAACATGTCAATAAATTTTTATGAAATTTATGGAAATTATTTGAATATTTTTGAAATAATTAATGGATTATGTAACTAGTGAAAATAATAAATTTTTGTGAAATAATGCATGAAATGAGTAAATAATGTACCTATGAATTTTTATAGATTTTATAGAATTTATTTGAATATTTTAGAGAAAATATTTAAATATATACAAAATAAATTTATTGAATTATTGAGTTATAATTTCTAATTCAAGTGAAAAAATAATGAATTATACTGATATAATTCATTAACTATCCAAAGGGGATGATATAATTGACTGACCAATGTATTAAAATAAAAAGACTATAAAAAGTATAGTGACCATGATGAAATATTGCAAAATAATTCATAATTCGACAATAAAATAGTGAATTATTATAAAATAATTTACAAACCGTATAAAAGCACTGAACATTCCGAACGACGGTATTATTAGACAAAAAAAGTAAGAAAATTGTTAAAAATCTAAAAAGGTAAAATGAATTGTAAAGTGAAACTTCACAAGTAAAAGCGAAAATATGGGATTATGAATGTTCTGTATAATGTAGTCATTGAAGCACAGGAGTGTAAACTATAGTAGGAAAATATAAGTAAAACAAAAATAAAAAGCACTTACTCTATCAGCATCCATCTCCTTCGTCGTCTTTGATGGCTTAACAAATCGTTTCCCTGAAAGGAAGATAAACAGAGAAAAAAAAAGTGAACAAATCTTGAAAATAAGAAACAATGATATAAGCAGAATTAGAAAGGGAAAAAGATGAAACCTTTAAGAGTAAGAGGGACTTTGCCATGGCGACTAGGAGGGATTTTTTTCTTATTTTGTTTTCCTTTGAAAAGATTGCCCTTCTGTGTCATTGCTAGTGTTTCTTCTGCTCAGCTGGGCTGCTATGCTGGTCTAGGGTTTGCTCTATATCACAATTCTGGAGGGAGGGCTCCGTAAACAAAAATAAGCAGGTGCGCCCAATACGCTATCGTTTCGTCGTGCCAGACCTCAATCGTCTTCGATTGTACGCTTGGTTTGGTAACAAAATTATGGGAGGGACATTTAATTTAGTTTAGGGAATCAATAAATAAATAAAGGAAAAAATAATACACGTTTTTTTTGTCGCATAATTTTAGGCCACTCTTTTTTTTACAAGTTAAAAAATGGTAATTATTATGGTTAAAAAATTATTATATTATTTTAAATATAAAATGAATAATTAAATATTATTAAAATAATAAAAATTACAGTTAATAATTTAATATAAAAAATTTATATTGAAATTAATAAAATTAAATAATTATATAATAGATAATTTATATATTAATCATAATGTAGAAAAAAAAAGCAAAATTGTATTTAAAGACATATTAAAATGAAAATAATAAGATAGAAAAAAATTATTAGTACTGAGCAAAAAAAAAAAGAAAAAATGATTAATCGAAAAATTAATATGAAATTAAATTAGTTTTTTTTAATTAACTTGAGTGATTAAATAGGTTCAATTTTTGAATATTATTAATTTTTGTTATCGATTTTGGTTTTTATCCACATTCAAGAAAAATCGACGGTTTCAGTTAACTGACCGATTTGCTATTATTTTCAGTTCAATTTTTTGATTTTTGATTTCATGATTTTGGTGCCGTATAATCGGTGACTAAATATTAATTGGTTCATATATATTATATTTTTATTTTTATACCTTAAATTTTTTTTATTTCTCCCTAAAATTTATATAGAGTATATTTAAAATATATTTTATTTTTATTTTTATACCTTAATATTTTGTACTTTTTTATAAAATTCATATAATTCTTTAAAGTATAGTTAAAATATGTAATGGCCTGAACGCCGGATCAGCCGTAAATAGTATTTTTCAACAGTGAATAGTATATACAAGCTGTAAAGTGCACTTAAAAATGAAAAATATTTTATTGGACCATCAGAAAATACGGGTCACGGGTAGTCTAGGGTTGAAATTTGAAGTGAAATTAAGGTCAAATAGGCCTCCAAAAATCAAAAACATGAAAACGAAGCTGTTCGATTTTAGGTTAATTAGTTTGATCGAGCCATTAAAAATAGCAAATAAGATTCAAAAATTGTCAAAAATTGCAGATGTGCGTAAAATAATGTTTAGATTATTTTGGATGCAAAAAGTAAATTTTTTGGTAACACCGGTATTTTTGAATCAGACCGATTTAGTTAAACAAAATTGGTAATGGATTTTGATTGAGCTGAAATTTTGTGTACAACATATTTTTGATGTGATAAGAATGATGTAATTAATTTTGAAGTGGTTTGAAGTTGGAAAGTGATAGAAATTAATTGAAATCATTTATTGGATAATTAATGAGCTTTAATTTAATTGGATCAAGCCCATGATTTTGCCTAAGCCCAAGCCCACTTATAAGAGGTATAAAAGGCAGAAAAATTTGAGTTTTTCCAGTCATTCTCACCATCTTCTTCTTCCTCTCCCTAACCGAACCACCATAACCAAAGTTCCACTATTTTTCTTCAAATTTTTCTTCATTTTCTCTCTTGATTAAAGCACTAAAAATAAGCCTCTCTAGTTGCTTGATCTATTCTCAAACCATTGATTAGAGGAAGATAAACAAAGAAAATCAAATGATAAAGTGTTGGGTATCAAAATGAGGTAAGAGAATTTATTGGTTTTAATTTTATTCTAAAGTGCCTACTACTAGCTTTTGGTATCTAGAATTCAATTATGATGTTAATTTCAGCAAAAGAGATCAATTTCATAGGGTTTTCTTAGATAGGAATTTCAGGCTCCATTGGGTGTCTTGAATGGTGAATGATTTTTATGATTTAAGGCTTAGAAAAGGAAGCTTAAGCACAAGAAAAAAGATAAGTGACTATGAAATTCTCTAATTTTCCATAAATTAAATGAATTTTTCTTTATGTAATTTAAGAAAAAAATTATAACTTGCATGTATATTGAAATTAGTATTATAAAAGTTTAATTGAACCTTGAATAAGCGTGTTAGGAAGCTTAAATGATTTTAAAAGAATTTTTAAGATAGGATTCCTTTGTTGGCTTGAACTTAAGGGAATTGAAGTATATTTTGTACATTTTGATGAATTTAAGCCTTAAAATGTTAATAAACATAAACTAACATGTCAATAAATTTTTATGAAATTTATGGAAATTATTTGAATATTTTTGAAATAATTAATGGATTATGTAACTAGTGAAAATAATAAATTTTTGTGAAATAATGCATGAAATGAGTAAATAATGTACCTATGAATTTTTATAGATTTTATAGAATTTATTTGAATATTTTAGAGAAAATATTTAAATATATACAAAATAAATTTATTGAATTATTGAGTTATAATTTCTAATTCAAGTGAAAAAATAATGAATTATACTGATATAATTCATTAACTATCCAAAGGGGATGATATAATTGACTGACCAATGTATTAAAATAAAAAGACTATAAAAAGTATAGTGACCATGATGAAATATTGCAAAATAATTCATAATTCGACAATAAAATAGCGAATTATTATAAAATAATTTACAAACCGTATAAAAGCACTGAACATTCCGAGCGACGGTATTATTAGACAAAAAAAGTAAGAAAACTGTTAAAAATCTAAAAAGGTAAAATGAATTGTAAAGTGAAACTGTTGAATTATTAAGAAATAATTCATAAATTGATGAGAAATTGTGAATTATAATGATATAATTCACAGTGTATAAAAAAATATTAAAAGAATAACTGACTAAAGTAGTGAAATGAAAATACCCTAAAAAGTATACTGTGTAAAGTGACCGTAGTGAATTATGATGACATAATTCACAAACTGTATATAAGATACTAAAAAAGTGACTGAAAAGAAAAAACTATTGAATAGTTAAAAGTACTAAAAAAGATTGACTGACAAAATATACTTTTTTGAAAAAGTATTTGCAATTATTAAAAATTTGGAAAGTGTTTGGAAAGTAAGTAATTTTTCCCTTAGCAATAGTCAGACAGTAAAAATCTTGCTCAGAATATGATTGGCTAGCCATAGGGACACCCTATACCGTGGTGCAAGTCATGACGACTTACTTTGCTTTGGTATGATCTCTTATCAGCATAGTATCTATTTGTACTGATATCTGATCTGTGAGACTTGGTTCTTCGGAATCATTTCTCAATCTGTCTGTATATGGTCTTGTAGGGTTCACGTCTCATATATCCTATCTGAAAAATTCTATCGAAATTGTACTAAGGGCATTATAATGAGAATAAGTAAAACATACAAAATGAAAGTTAAAAGTGAAAAAGGACCTAATTGAAAGAAATAAAAAGTTTTGAAAAAAACTGTAATTTTTCTCAAAAATTGTACTTAATGAGCAAAAAAGCTAAGAAAATATTTTACAAAGGTAAAATGAAAATTTAACCAGCCCAAATATAAGCTTTTGTGAAAAAAATAATTAAAACCTAATTTTACATGAAAAAATCAAAATGAAAACCAATTGGTATATTGTATGCCAATTATTGCTTTGAAAGTAAAAAAATTGAAAAAATATTGCTAATATTATGATTAAAAGTCTAAAAATGATAATACCGTAATTAATCGAGAAATTAAGGACTAAAAATAAAATATTGTATAAAAAGTTCAAATGAGGACCGAGCATCAATTTTGTAAGTCAAACGAAAAGTAAAAATGAGTCAATCAATGATAATTTTGCAATTAAAATGTAAAGTGACAATTTTGTAATAAGTGTGTAAAAAAATATTTTTGTAATAAAATGAAGAATTAAATACTTAATTGAAAAGTTACCAAAGTAATGAAATTACCTGACATTGAAGGTTAAAATCATTAATAATTGTATTTTAATAAATAATAAAAAAGTTAAAGTGAAAATAAATGAACAAATGGCAAAATTGTAATTAAAGTGTAAAAAAATAATTCTGTAGAGAATTGAAAAATTGAGAATTGATTTGAAAATTTGTCATAGTAGTAGCAATTAATAGTGTAAAATTACAAGCAAAATAATAATTGTACGGAACTGATTAAATAAGAAAATATGTCCAAAAAGTCAAAGAACCCAAATAATGGGTTACATGCCAAAAATTAAATAAAAAGGTAAAAGTAAGAAAATTAATATCAATTTTGTAGTTAAATTGCAAAAATGACACTTTTGTAATAAATTGAAAACTTTGGACCAAAGTGAAAAGCTTGTCAAAATGTTGTAATGAATTGAAAATACTGTCAAAAAGATTAAAAAGTGCCTTTTGATAAGACAAAAATAATATTTTGCATAATTTATGTAATTATGTTTATTTGAAAAATTTTTAAATTAATAGTTACCACCAAGCATGTTTAGTGCTCAACACGTAGTGTTTACCGTGTACAGGTTCTTAATAGTAGCTGGAATATGGTATACAGTGAAGCAAAGTCTGAAGAAAAAAAATAGTTATAATTATTTTTTATTTTTGCATGTATATATTTAGCTACTAAAGTAAAAGATTGGGTTGCAATTGATCCGTAAATTGATGTGACTGCAAATATGTGTTTTGTCAAAAAGTGTTTTTGGATGGATATGTTTAATATGTGAATGAATGTTTGGAATATATATATGTACTGTTATAGATTTTTGTACCTCTGGAAAACTGTGATTTATCTGATTTTTCAAGGGGGTTAGTAAGTATATAGCCGTTATAGTACAGGATTTTTGATAAAATGAATAGCACTTTTAGGCAACTATAAGTTAGCTACAAGTCAATTAGGAATTTGGAAAAATGGATAAGTATTGTCGGATTGAAAATTTGTTTGGTAAAGTTTTGATGAAAAAAAATTTTCAGCTTACCGCTTAATTTCATATCTGAAAGACTGTTACCGCAAGAGTTTTACAAAATATGTTATTTTCTTTAATTATATAGAATAATATTTATATAAAGTAATCGATTAGTTTTTAATATATGTTATTTTTTTATCATAATATATTGATATTCATATTTTACTTAATAGTATTTAAGTATATTTTTTTATATTTTAGAATATATTTTTTTAACTTTAATATTATCCAATTTTTTATTTAAAATTACGTATAATAATTTTCAATAAATATAAAAATATTTTATAATATTAGCTATTAATTTTTTGAACATAAATTTTGAATAATATATTATATTTATTTTTTTATTTTTATTTTGAATTATTTTTCATATTTGATCTTGAATTAAACTTTACCTAATGTTTTTTTATAATCGATAATTGTATGTTATAAATTTTAATAGTTAATAAAAAAAATATTGATTAATCAAATCAAAAAATTCAAAATCAATAGACTAGTTAAAGGTTAATGATTTTGAAAAATCGATATTAATAGACTGATTAATTTTTTTACTGATTAATCGGTCCATACTCACCGCTAAAAATTATATAGTTAAATGTATATTTACATAATAAGAAGATTGAAGCATGTGAATTTATCTATATTTTTAATGTGTTTTTACTATATTTTTAGGATAGTTTTATGTTAATTTAGTTGTTTTAATAGTTAGTTTCTTTAATTGATGTTTTAATTGTCAAATTAAGCATTTTTGGTGTTTTTAGGACTTAATTGAAAGAAGAAAAGAAAGTTTGAAGGACTTGAATGAAAGTTTGGCTTTGAGATAGCTTAGAAAAGAGAAGAAATTTCATGTTTGATGGCAGGAGCAAAACACTCTGTGGAGTGTAAATTCACTCCGTGGAGTGTCAAGGCACTAGGTAGAGTAAAAGGTTACTCTACCGAGTGAAGAAAAAGAGGAAGTTTGCCTTGCTCCACTGATTAAGTATTTGCTCCACCGATTAACAATTGGCTCCACCGAGTGAATTGATTCTCCAAGGCATGCAAGGATTCCTAAGATTATTAAATAGGAAGTTTTTGTTTCGGGAATGAGGGAGGAAGTAAGGTTAGGGTTAAACTCTTCCTTCCATGATATAAAAGAGGCATTTGGGACTCCTTTGACGGCGGCTTGGGCTTGGCTATGATTTTTCGGATGTTCTTAGCTTTAGTTCTTCTTTTTACAATGTTTTTGATGGAGAACATGAATAGCTAAGCTTCTAATTCCGATTCAAGGGTGAATTGATTCCAATTGTAATTTTGTGAGGCTTTGAACTCAACAAGGATTTCTTCAATCTAAGTAATTCTTATTTCCTTGTTCTTAATTTTTATGAATTATTTGTATTGATTAACTTGATTCCTTAATCAATATTAATTTTTTATTGCTATCCATGAGTTTGTGATCCGTAATTGTCATGAATGATTGATTTTAGTAGCAAAGAATTGGCTTATGTGTGTGTGATTTCGGCTTTCCGATTTACATAGCTTGCATAATAAATACTAGGGAAATAAAGATGCAAAATTAATTGATTTGTAGCTATCTCGATCAATTAATCTTTGTCTTAGTCATTCTCATTAACTCTTAATGCTATCATTGAAATGATATGGAACGCTATCGTGTCCAGTTAAATCAATGGTAAGATTTGATTTTAAATGCTTTGTTTGAGTCAATTACATTAGGAGAATTACTGCTTTCTACGGCTTTTTCGATTAAGTAGACTAAGTTCTTGGATTGAGAAATTAATCTTTAAGCCTATGATCAAAGTTGCAATTGGATGAGATTTACGCCTTTGAATTGGAAGTTTGGTAAGATTGATTTTCATTTAATTCAATATTTTTGCTTTCTGTTAATTTACTTTTAGTTTTAATCCAAAGATTTAAAACCCCCCATTTACTTTATACTTTTGTTTTCAACATTGAGAAATTAATCATCATAGTTCTCTTGGGATTCGACCTGGTTCCACTATTTCTACAAGTTAGTTTAGGTGAATCAGTATTTATTTTTGGAGGGCGTCGACAACCCAACCAAAATTTGGCGCCGTTGCCGGGGAACTATATTTTTAGTTTCTCATTATTTTATTTATTTGTCTGTTTTTGTTTATGACTCATTTTTGTTTATGACTCGTTCTTCTCAGACCTTCGATTTGCAGTATAATCCTGAAATTGAAAAGACAGCGCGTCGATTGAGAAAAGAAGCTAGATTAAGGAAGAGACGCCTTAAAGAAGAATTGGAGATAGAATCGACAATTGGTGGAATTTCGATATTTGAAGAATTTAAAGAAAAGATGGCTGACAGAACTCTCAAGGAGCTAGCTGCACCATATTTGAATCAACAACCTTTATGCATTACTTTTCCTAACCTTGCAAATGATTTTGAATTAAAATCTGGTTTGATTCATTTACTTCCTTCTTTTCGTGGCTGTGCAGGTGAAGATCCCTATAAACATTTGAAGGAATTTCACATTGTTTGCTCTGGAATCAAATCGCAGGGCGTGACTGAGGAGCAAATCAATCTTAGAGCTTTTTCTTTCTCTTTGAAGGATCAAGCTAAAGACTGGCTCTATTATCTTCCTTCAGGTTCAATCACTACATGGAGTGAGATGAAAAGGTTATCCTAGAAAAATTTTTTCCCGCATCACGAGCTACCAACATTAGAAAGGAGATTTATGGCATCACGCAAATCACAGGAGAAACATTGTATGAATACTAGGAAAGGTTCAAGCAGTTGTGTGCTAGTTTTTCCCACCATCAGATTTCTGACCAACTCCTGATTCAATATTTTTATGAAGGATTACTACCAATGGATAGGAGTATGATCGATGCAGCGAGTGGTGGAGCCTTAGTGAACAAGACACCTCAAGAAGCCAAACTATTGATTTCTAACATGGCTGAGAATTCCCAGTAATTCGGTACAAGAAGTGGAGGATCTACCAAGCAAGTCAATGAGGTAAGTGAATTTAAAAGTCAACTTTCTGATTTAACTGCTTTAGTTTGTCAAATGGCTGTAGGGCAACTGCAAACAGTAAAGGCATGTGGAATATGCTCACTTCAAGGGCACTCTACCGATATATGCCCAACATTACAACAAGACTCCACTCAAGAAGCCAATGCTATAGGAGGATTTCCCGGTCTACCTCAAAGGAAGTATGATCCCTATTCTAATCATTACAATCCTGGATGGAGGGATCATCCTAATTTCAGCTATGAAAATCAAGGAGGACAACAAAGGCCACCTCCTCAAAGTTTTATTAGACCACCTCCAGTCCCTACACAAACTCAAGCTCCAACCTCAGGTATGTCTTTGGAAGACACTGTTAAAAATCTTGCTAATAATACTCTTCAATTTCAACAGGAAACAAGAGCCAACATTCAGGAAACAAGGACAAGCATTCAGAATTTAAGAAACCAAATTACTCAATTGGCTACTTCAGTTAGTAAATTGGAAGCTCAAAATTTTAGGAAGTTTCCTTTACAACCAGAAGTGAATTCAAAGGAGAATTACAGTGCAATCTCACTAAGAAGTGGAAAAGAAATTCCTTTCGGATCCACTCTATCAAAAGAAGCTGACATAGGCAAAGAGGATGATAAAGAAGAAGCTCCCTCTATAGCAAAGCGTAAGGTAACATTCGATCCTCCTTTATCTCTTTCTTCTCACACTCCTATCCCTCAATTTCCTAGCAGGTTAGCTAAACCAAAAGAAGATGAGCAAGAAAAGGAGATCACTCTCCTAAATGTATCCAGGATCTCCTTTTCTTGCTCATCTTCTTTTGGTTTAGCTAATCTGTTAGGAAATGGAGGGATAGGAGTGTCAGAAAAAAGAGATAAAGGAGGATCGAATGTTACCTTACGCTTTGTTCTAGAGGGAGCTTCTTCTTTATCATCCTCTTTGCCTATGTCAGCTTCTTTTGATGGATTGGATCTGGAAGGAATTTCTTTTCCACTTCTTAGTGAGATTACACTGCAATTCTCCTTTGGATTCACTTCTGGTTGTGAAGGAAACTTCCTAGAATTTTGAGCTTCCAATTTACTAACTAAAGTGGCCAATTGAGTAATTTTGTTGCCTAAATTCTGAATGCTTATCCTTGTTTCCTGAATGTTGGCTCTTGTTTCCTGTTGAAATTAAAGAGTATTATTAGTAAGATTTTTAACAATGTCTTCCAAGGACATACCTGAGGTTGGAGCTTGAGTTTGTGTAGGGACTGGAGGTGGTCTAATAAAACTTTGAGGAGGTGGCCTTTGTTGTCCTCATTGATTTCCATAGCTGAAATTAGGATGATCCCTCCATCCAGAATTGTAATGATTAGAATAGGGATCATACTTCCTTTGAGGTAGACCGGAAAATCCTCCTATAGCATTGGGTTCTTGAGTGGAGTCTTGTTGTAATGTTGGGCATATATCGGTAGAGTGCCCTTGAAGTGAGCATATTCCACATGCCTTTGCTGTTTATAGTTGCCCTACAACCATTTGACAAACTAAAGCAGTTAAATCAGAAAGTTGACTTTTAAGTTCACTTACCTCATTGACTTGCTTGGTAGATCCTCCACTTCTTGTACCGAATTGCTGGGAATTTTCAGCCATGTTAGAAATCAATAGTTTGGCTTCTTGAGGTGTCTTGTTCACTAAGGCTCCACTACTCGCTGCATCGATCATACTCCTATCCATTAGTAGTAATCCTTCATAAAAATATTGAATCAGGAGTTGGTCGAAAATTTGATGGTGGGGAAAACTAGCACACAGCCGCTTGAACCTTTCCTAGTATTCATACAATGTTTCTCCTGTGATCTGCGTGATGCCATAAATCTCCTTTCTAATGTTGGCAGCTCGTGATGTGGAAAAAAATTTCTCTAGGAATAACCTTTTCATCTCACTCCATGTAGTGATTGAACCCGAAGGAAGATAATAGAGCCAGTCTTTAGCTTAATCCTTCAAAGAGAAAGGAAAATCTCTAAGATTGATTTGCTCCTCAGTCATGCCCTGCGGTTTCATTCCAGAGCAAACAATGTGAAATTCCTTCAAATGTTTATAGGGATTTTCACCTGCACAGCCACGAAAAGAAGGAAGTAAATGAATCAAACTAGATTTTAATTCAAAATCATTTGCAAGGTTAGGAAAAGTAATGCATAAAGGTTGTTGATTCAAATCTGGTGCAGCTAGCTCCTTGAGAGTTCTATCAGCCATCTTTTCTTCAAATTCTTCAAATATCGAAATTCCACCAATTATCGATTCTATCTCCAATTCTTCTTTAAGGTGTCTCTTCCTTAATCTAGCTTCTTTTCTCAATCGACGCGCTGTCTTTTCAATTTCAAGATTACACTGCAAATTGAAGGTCTGAGAAGAAGGAGTCATAAATAAAAACAGACAAATAAATAAAATAATGAGAAACTAAAAATATAGTTCCTCGACAACGGCGCCAAATTTTGGTCGGGTTGTCGACGCCCTCCAAAAATAAATACCGATTCACCTAAACTAACTTGTAGAAATAGTGGAATCAGGTCGAATCCCAAGAGAACTATGATGATTAATTTCTCAATGTTAAAAATAAAAGTATAAAGTAAATGGGGGGTTTTGAATCTTTGGATTAAAATTAAAAGTAAATTAACAAGAAATTAACAAAAAGCAAAAATATTGAATTAAATGAAAATCAATCTTACCAAACTTCCAATTCAAAGGCGTAAATCTCATCCAATTGCAACTTTGATCATGGGCTTAAAGATTAATTTCTCAATCCAAGAACTTAGTCTACTTAATCGAAAAAGCCGTAGAAAGTAGTAATTGTCCTAATGTAATTGACTCAAACAAAGCATTTAAAATCAAATTTTACCATTGATTTAACTGGACACGATAGCGTTCCATATCATTTCAATGATAGCATTAAGAGTTAATGAGAATGACTAAGACAAAGATTAATTGATCGAGATAGCTACAAATCAATTAATTTTGCATCTTTATTTTCCTAGAATTTATTATGCAAGCTATGTAAATCGAAAAGCCGAAATCACACATACATAAGCCAATTCTTTGCTACTAAAATTAATCATTCATGACAATTACGGATCACAAACTCATGGATAGCAATAGAAAAATTAATATTGAATTAAGGCGTCAAGTTAATCAATACAAATAATTCATAAAAATTAAGAACAAGGAAATAAGAATTACTTAGATTGAAGAAATCCTTGTTGAGTTCAAAGCCTCACAAAATTACAATTGGAATCAATTCACCCTTGAATTGGAATTAGAAGCTTAGCTACTCATGTTTTCCATAAAAAACATTGTAACAAGAATAACTAAAGCTAAGAACATCCGAAAAATTATAGCCAAGCCCAAGCCGCCGTCAAAGGAGTCCCAAATGCCTCTTTTATATCATGGAAGGAAGAGTTTAACCCTAACCTTACTTCCTCCCTCATTCCCGAAACAAAAACTTCCTATTTAAGAATCTTAGGAATTCTTGCATGCCTTGGAGAATCAATTCACTCGGTGGAGCCAATTGTTAATCGGTGGAGCAAATACTTAATCGATAGAGCAAGGCAAACTTCCTCTTTTTATTCACTCGGTAGAGTAACCTTTTACTCTACCTAGTGCCTTGACACTCCACGGAGTGTTTTGCTCCTGCCATCAAACGTGAAATTTCTTCTCTTTGCTAACCTATCTCAAAGTCAAACTTTCATTCAAGTCCTTCAAACTTTCTTTTCTTCTTTCAATTAAGTCCTAAAAACACTAAAATTGCTTAATTTGACAATTAAAACACCAATTGAAGAAACTAACTATTAAAACAACTAAATTAACATAAAACTATCCTAAAAATATAGTAAAAACACATTAAAAACATAAATAAATTCACATTTATCAAAGATTAAACATGTTTCTATTCTCTATTATTGGATATAAAATTTTTATATGTAATGAAGTAAAATAGTAGATGTTATATATTTTAAAAGTAAAATAGTAAATTTGGTTTTAAAAAGATTCCAGATTCAAACTCATTCTCCTCGATAAAAAAAATACAATTTATTTTAGCTTTTTGCTATATTTTATGCATGAGATTTTTATTTTTTTTTTCCTTTGCCTTTTTTCAATTCTAGTAAGAATGTTTAATTTCTGTTCCATCCTTGGCTCATCTAGTTGTTCAGTTTCAAATAAAATAATCTGATTGATTTACTTTACAAATTACAATTATCTTCTCCTTCTCAAGAAATAATTAAAGGTTTACGCTTAAGTTCAACGTGATTGAGTCAAAGCTAATACTTTTCAAACTCCCATGCTTGGAGGAGCAATATATGCCTAGACACTTGGCCGCCATTAGCTAAGCACTCAACAAATATCTTTGATTGCTCAAGTCAACTCTCATTTTCCTTCTCTCTATGCCTATAACTGGCCCTTATTCTGAATTCACCATACTTGCTCCAAAATCAAACCTTTCTCTGATAATATCCCTTCCTCTGTTGTTGCTTTGAGAGAAAAATCATGTCTTTGATTGGAAGTGCTGCTTTATCAGCTTTCTTTCAGGTTCTTTTTGAAAAGATTGTATCTTCAGATTTATTGAAATTTGCTCGAGAAAAACAAGTTCTTGCTGAGATAAAGAAATGGGAGAAAATGTTAATCAAAATCCAAGCCGTTCTCGACGATGCAGAGGAGAAACAGATGCTAAACCGCTCGGTGAACTTGTGGCTGAGCGACCTCAAAGACTTGGCTTATGATGTGGAGGATATCTTGGATGAGTTCTCCACTGAATGTTTGCAGAGAAAATTGAAGGCACCGCAGTCTCAACCCACCAGCACAAGTAAACTTCAAAAGTTCATTCCTTCTTGTTTTGCTAATATCAGTCCCAAAAGTGTTATTTTTAATTCCTCTATGATGGCCAAGGTAGAGGAAATCTCTTCTAAATTAGAAGATATTGCTGCCCGGAGAAATGATCTAGACTTGAGAGAGAATGTTAGGCATCTGCCTAACAAGCTTTATCAGCCACCACATTCTACTTGTTTGCACAATGAACCTCAAGTGTTTGGTAGGGATGAAGATAAAAGAACAATACTTGATTTGATTTTAAGAGATGGAATAGCAAGGCATCAAAGATTTGCAGTAGTGCCCATTGTTGGAATGGGTGGGTTGGGTAAAACTACATTAGCTCGGATTGTATACCATGATAAAGAAAGTGAATGTTTTGATGTTAAAGCATGGGTTTGTGTGTCTCATGAATTTGATATTATGAGAATTACAAAGGGTATTCTTGAATCAATCACTTTGCAGCCTTGTGATTTTAAGGAGCTGAATGAAGTTCAACTCATGCTCTCTAAGGAATTGGGAGGGAAAAAGTTTTTAATTGTTTTAGATGACGTTTGGAGTGAGAATTATGAAGATTGGAATATTGAGTTCCCCTTTGATGGACGGAGCGCATGGTAGTAAAGTCATTATAACAACACGAAGCACAATCGTCGCAAAAATGATGGGAACTGTTGACAGTCATGTCTTGTCTTGTATCTGTGATGATGATTGTTGGTCACTGTTTGCTAGGCATGCATTCGAGAATAGAAGTGTTGGTGCATTTCTGAATTTGGAAGTGGTAAAAGAAAAAGTCATGTATAGGTGTGGTGGGTTGCCTCTGGCAGCAAAGACTTTGGGTGGCCTTTTACGCTCAAAGCATGAAAGTGCATGGGAAAATATATTGAACAGCAAGATATGGAATTTGCAAGGTTCTGACAGCGACATTCTTCCTGTGCTAAGACTAAGTTACTTTCATCTCCCTTCATATTTGAAGAGGTGTTTTGCTTATTGTGCAATTCTTCCAAAGGATTATGAATTTGAGGAGAAGGAATTAGTTCTTCTATGGATGGCAGAAGGTCTTATTCAGCAAATGGGCGGTGAAAAGCAAATGGAAGAAATAGGCATCGAGTATTTCCGAGATCTATCTGCCAGGTCGCTTTTTCAATCTTCGGGCAATGGTGAAGATCAATTTGTAATGCATGACCTCGTAAATGATCTTGCACAAAAGGTTGCTGGGAATACATGTCTCAAGTTAGAGGCTGAGGCTGTGGTCGTTGAAGAATGCAGAAAAGAAAGAGCTCGGCACTCCTCTTATGTTCGTGGCGACTGTGATGGGATTAGAAGATTCAAAGCTTTTCACCAGATCAAAGGTCTAAGAACCTTCCTCCCCTTATCACTGAGTTATGAAGAAAGCTACATAGCAAAGGACATCCCCTTTAATTTGTTACCAAAACTTACCTGTTTAAGGGTGTTGTCTTTTAGCCATTACAACATCACTGAGCTTCCAGAATCAATCGGCGACTTGAAGCATTTGAGGTATCTTAACCTTTCTCATACACCAAAATCAGAACTTTGCCTGAATCAGTAACTTCCCTGTGCAATTTACAGACTGTGATACTGGAAGAATGTTCATGTCTTAAAGAACTACCCTCACAAATAGGAAATCTCATCAACCTATGCCATCTTGACGTCACAAATGTCTATCTGGCAAAAGGGATGCCACTGGGAGTAAAATAACTTAAAAGTCTTTTAACCTTATCTGATTTTCCGGTGGGCAAAGATATTGGTGCTGGTCTAGCAATTTTGAGGGACTTGAAACTTCTTCAAGGGGCACTCCACATCTCAAGGTTGGAGAATGTGACTGATGTCTTACAAGTGAGGGAGGCCCACATAATAGATAAGAAACACCTAGATGGTTTGTCCTTAGAGTGGAAATGTGATGGTACAAGAAACGAGAAACTTGATAGAGCTGTGCTTGATGGCTTGCAGCCTCACAGAAAACTGGAAAAATTATCTATAACGGGATATGGTGGTACAACATTTCCATCATGGATTGGAAATCCTTTTTTTTCATAATCTGGTGTTTTTGACGTTAAATGATTGCAAGAAATGCACATCCTTGCCATGTCTTGGGCTGCTACCTTCTCTTAGAGACCTCATTGTCAAAGGGATGTCTAGCTTGATGAAGGTTGATCATGATTTTTATGGGGACACTGACTTGAATCCTTTTCCTGCTCTTCGGACTTTGCACTTCAAGAATATGTCAATTTGGGAAGACTGGAATACATGTGGAGTTGAATTCCCAAGCTTGCTGGAGCTAGTCATTGAAAATTGTCCGAAACTTACAGGAAAGTTACCCAACCATCTTTCTTTGTTGAATAAGCTTGTTGTTAGAGAATGCGAGCAGTTTGTGGTTTCACTTCCTAGCCTCCCGAAGATCTGTGTGTTTGAAATTGAAAGATGCAAAGAGGTAGATTGCAGATGTGTAATTGAATTTGGCTCATCAAAACATATCTTACTTTCTGGAATTCTGGAGTTCCCATCTCTAACAGAGGGATTCATAAAAGGGTTAAAGAAGGCCAAAGATTTGAGTCTTATTGGAGATTTCTTTTCTTCTCAGTTTGATTTCACTTCACTTTTGGCACTTGAAGAACAAAAGAAGATGCTACAGCCGGGGCCTTCTGGTAGTCAACCTGAATCATTGAAGTTAATTGATTGTAAAGGCTTGCTACCCTACTGGACTCTCAATCTCATGGGCCTGCGGGAGCTAACGATTGAGGATTGCTCAGGATTTGTTTCCTTTCCAGAATCCGGTTTTCCTACCACACTAAGGGTGATTGAGATCAGACACTGCAATTCTCTAGTTTCTTTCCCTGATGACATGCTTTCTAGCTGTGTGTGTCTTGAAGAATTGCGAATTGAGAGGTGTATTTCACTTATCTCCCTTGGAAGATGTCAGTTTCCCCCAACTCTAAACCGTCTGGTTATTCAATTTTGCCACAGTTTGCGGTGCTTGCCATATCAAAATGGAGACAAGGAGAGTATTGGTTGTGAGAACCATGCTTCTAATCTTGAGTTTTTGTCAATTGAGGGATGCCAATCTCTTACAGCATTATCCTCAACCGGCAGGTTACCTTTTTCTCTAAAGCACCTCTGGATTTCCTACTGTTCAGGGCTAACATCCTTATCATCGGGAGCTGAGTTACCAGCTCAGCTTGAGTATCTCCAAGTTTGGAATTGTCCAGGCCTTGTGTCCTTATCATCTGCAGATAATTTACCAGCCGGTCTTAAACACCTTGAGATCTGGTGTTGCTCAAAGTTGGAGTCAATAGCTAAGAGGTTTGATAACAATGTGTCTCTTGAGTGGATCTCAATTAGAAATTGTGATAAGCTTAAATCATTACCCAATGACATGCACAAACTCATCAATCTCCATTATATAAGTATATGTGGTTGGCCAATTCCTTCATCCGAACAGTCAAAAGGGTCAGCTACCACCTACTCAAAAGAACTTGAGTTTGAAAGCAATAAGAAATTTGAGGGCATTCTTCATGGAATACACAACATCACGTCTCTTCAAACACTACAGATGAATGATTGTCCAGGCACTGTGTCATTTCCAGAGGAAGGTTTGCCCACCAACTTGACATCACTTTGGCTTGCTAATCTTAATATCTACAGGCCTCCATTTGAATGGGGTTTGCATAGGCTTGCCTCACTTACAGAACTTTACATTCGTGGATGCCCTGATGTTGTTTCCTTTCCAAATGATGAAATAAATATGATGTTACCTAGTTCTCTAACCCACCTTTCCATTGGAGACTTCAGAAATCTTGAATACCTCTCCACCAAGGGGTTTCAAAACCTTGTGTCGCTTGAATTTCTGTCTATATGGGATTGCCCCAAACTTGCTTCCTTTCCAAAGAATGGTCTACCTCAGTCACTTCTGAAACTGTTTATCCATAATTGTTCCCCAATAAAACAAAGGTGCCAGAATGACAAAGGGTCAGAGTGGATCAAGATAGTGAATATTCCCCTTGTCAAGATTGACAATAAATACGTCTTTGATATGGGTAATCCGAGTTAAATAACTCAAAACATATATTTAATTTTATGCATATGCTTATTTTATAATTTTCTGTTGTGCTGTACATGTAGAAAATGACCCCTGAAGAAGAAGAACCTAATAAAGATGCTAAGGACAAAGAAGAAAGAATTAGAGCTTGTGCTTAGATCTGTGCAAGTACTCAACGTCAAAAGTGAGTACATTCATAATATTCTGTCATCTTACTATTTTGTCGTATCTCAAGTGATAATATATGAAATTTTCATTTGAATTCTTACTGATATGGATGCAAATTTGGCTGGATTCCAGATTAAGTTGTATGGTCAAGATTATTATTTTGTTGTGGTGGACAATGAATGCTATCCAGTAAGAAAAGACTCTTGTTGGAAGTTGAAGGATGGAGATGGAGGTTTGTCGATTGTCCTTGCATTTTCAGTTCTGCTAGCTTTTGGTATCCTATAGAGTAATCCCTTATCAAATTACAAGCTGTAAAATAGTTGCTATACTAAATGTTTCGCATTTGATTTATTACAGAAGGTCTATTGTTTAGGCCAAACAAAAGAGTTCTAGAAGCTTTCAGGTCTTCAGGGACTGAATTTTGATCGAAGCAGCAGAATAAGGACAGAGGTTTGTCAGTTCTCATGGCATTTTCAATTTTGGAAGTTCTTTGTTCGCACCATTCTAGTTTATTGAAATTACAATCTGCTATAGCTGGTTATACAATTGTTTGTTATTACCATCGAAATTCTATATCTGATTTCTAATATGGATGTCATATTTTTTAGGCTGAATTGGTAACTACCATGGAGCTATGAGAAGGTTTCAGGCAGCTTCCAGCAGTCAGATATGGCATTGACTTTTGATATTACTGTAGGAAATTATCATTGACAGCTCATGAGAGTACTGGAGAATGGTGAAATGTTAATTCGTCTAAAACTTCATGTATGGTCTGCCTGCCTGATGTATTCACAAAGCAAAAGAACAGCTTTTGTTGCCACTAAGGTTGCTGGATTTTTTACTGCCTGAATTCTAAACATGCCTGTTATCTGAATAAATTTCTTCTTTTCCAAAAAAGAAATCATTGAAAAGCAAAAAACCGCTTCAGCAAAACACTCAACAGCATGAAGTTGCCAGGATTTTTTCATTGTCTTTACGTTTTCGGGATGTGTTATACTTTTTGATTGGTTATCTTCTTATAACTTTTGTCAGGATTTCAACCCAAGACTGGCAGATCCTTCCCCGAACTGCTTAGACCCAGGCATGTCGTTCCAAGGAAACACCAATATGTCACCGTATCGTTGCTGCATCTTTTTATCAGTTTGAAGGGATCATGTGCGACTATTGAATTAGTAGGAATACTGACAGCAATTATCTTTTCCAGATGTTCTCCCCTTCTTTCACTCGAAGTAAGCATTTCGAGCCTCGTCTATGAGTCCAACAATTCTTGTCTGTAATCTGGTTCCTCTCCTATGTATTCTGAGTTGCAATTGTACGGGCATATCAGTTTTTAGCAAACCATTCTTAAAAAACTGTTTAGAATTTCTGTTTTGGCCTTTTACTTCATAAACATAATATTTAGATACTGTACCATATCCAGTGATAAATATTTATTCTGCATAACTGTCAAATGTCTCAAGTTTGTATATTGTTTATTTATTAGTGGTCTAAATTCAATGGTGGTCACTTTATAATTTTATGATCCAAAAGGGTTTGTAATATCAGAGTAATAATGGTTAAAAACCAAAAAGGAAATGTCCATTACCGTGAGAGGTATGTGAATGATATTTTCAATCAGCTTTTATCAAAGAACACCTTTTCATGAAGGGATCACAGACAGTTGAGAACGGGATATAACTGGGTGCACAAAGCGACTCCTCTATGGAGAAATAGCAAAATCAGAACATCAGATGTAATAATACACTGTCAATATAAAAGCCAATTAGTTGCCATTTTCATTCACAGATTTCAGACGTGTACAGTTGGCAAAGGTAACTATATTTGCTTTCAAAGATTGTGCTCTTCCTTTTGTATTTTGCAGAAGAATTTCAGGATGGGAAATAATGTTTCATTTCATAGTTCTTGGAGAACGTCTGTTTCCTGCATGTGATATAATGATTATTTCTGTGGCAGAAGGTTTCTTCTTTTCCCTTCTGAACTTCTATTATTGTCATTCTCATTGCCATCATTTCCACTCATCTACAAATCCATATAATGTACAAACCCAGTTATTTGTAGTACCTAAGAAGAACAAAAATGAGATAATTTTTTAATCAAATCTCCATGGTGCCATTCGATTTGAATAGAAATATGCAATAATTCAGAAATCCCCAATGCCCTGAACCGTAATTATCACAGATTCAGAACCATCTTCCACCTCCAAAAATCAACTTAAATTACATCAAACAAAAACAAAAAAGAACAAGGGATTCTCCTCTATTTTGTATAAGATAATGCATATTTATTAAAATACCATTAGTTAACAACAAAGAATCTGAATTCATCAACCTAGCCTATACTTCACTCCCTTTCCTTTTGGATTCCGACCCAACGTGCATAATCCACCCACCTGCCAGTAAATAACATACAAGGTTTCAGACAGATATTCATTCATATAAAAGGAAATGTAACGAATATGAGACAGTCCAACTCTCTTACATCAATGATCCTAAGAAAGTATTCCCAGTTCGAACAGCAAAGCAGGCTGCACTCAGAATAACCTTCTGTTCATGCAGCAAGGGCTCTAGAATTCTCTGTTCAATAACCCCAGCAAGTATTTGATACCTGTTAATCAAGGACAGCATTTATCATTAGATTCTGTAAAAGATTCTGTAAACTGTAACCCATCCGTACATGGTACTATGCAATTTTTTTCTTTTATAAGAAAAAAAAATGTTATTTACAGAAAGTGCCTAGACGATGAACCCATGACACCTATATGCAATCACCTAGATATACCAAGGGATCCTAGTTGCCAAAATATCATTGCTTTAGCAGTATAGAGTTACTGTTGATCATTCACAAACACCACATTATCATTACACTGCATCCTGTAACAGTGGCACATCTCAGTTTCTTCTTGCAACAAAATAAACCATAATTTCTCTCAATTGCAAAACATGTTCAAGTCATTTATCTAGAACTGCAACTCTATCTTTTTGATCAAGATCGAAAGAGTTTTTAAATTCAAAATTATCCTTGACAATTGATAAAACAAAGTTCAGTATATCGGCGTTCATATTCTCAAAACTTCCGTTTGAGTGAGAAACAAATCAAAACCGAATAATTTAAAGATACAAATCCTAATTTTACTATGTTGAATAAGTGATTGTATGAAGATTACCTTAGATTGCTCGAGACTGCCATATAAACCCCGTAGGCAACACTGGTGGATAATATGGGCACATCCTCTGCTTCGTTAGCAAAAGATTTATCAAAAATCTTTCTTGCATTTATCAATGCATTTGTTATACCTACACCAATCTGCAAAGGGTTGATTTCACTCAAGTGCCACCAAGATGAAAATGATGCTATCAATCATGCATGAAAATCTTTCATGTGTATTCCGTGAATTTTGGAAATTAATAATAATTCAAACCATTTTTTCTTTCAGTGATAGCTAACTATAACAATAGGCATTTCATGAATCTCTGCTCCAGAATTATCAAAATTGAGCTAGATTTGAATGGCATCAAATATTTCCAGACAGACTAGGAGTTAAATCCATCTTATTTAATTTATTAATCCAAGCCACAGGGGCACAACCATGGACATTTAAGGAACTAGCAAGTATGACAAAAAGAAAAGGATACAGAGGATCTTCACAACCCCTGATACACAGATCACCAATCTGTTTCCAAGTGCAAAACCTTAAATAAGTAAAAAATAATCCTGGTATAGTATCCTCCTCCCAAAATGACAAAGCAGGGATTTTCTAGGGAATTTGTGCTTAATTTATACACAGTGCACAGAAACACTGTTAGAATGGCCATTAAATTTGCTTCTGGTGATCAATTTTTATTTCAGAACAATAAACAATCAGTTATTGTGACAAATGTCTATAAATTTTTGTTTATAAGTTAAACCACCAGTTACCAATAGAATTTCGTTATGTCTTTAGCAGCAATCTTCTCAAATCTAGCATTTTTATTCGAACTACACTAAAATACTACACCTTATTGCCCGTTCAATCTTTTGGATGCCATTAAGAATGAAACTAGGTCATCTGGAAATTGGAGCAGGTCTAGTAGTTACATTCAGTATTTATCCCATCAGTAACTGAAAACTCAGCATTTACCATGGAAACCAGAGTCGCACCCTTCCTGGCCCTCTTAGAGCTATAATGCCCACACCGCAGAATAAAGCTAAATTTAGTTGCATCTACCTAATAAAAAATACTGGCCAAGGATCATTTACAGATACAAGTATCCTGATTCAGTTCCTTCAGGTGCCTTGTAACATTATTTTCTCAACTACGGACATTTTACCTAATTTTAAACAGGAAAGTATAAGGAATCAAGTGCCTCTATAATACATCTTCATGGCTAGATAATCAAGAGCCACGAGGAAGTAAAGAACCATGAAGGCAAGTTATATTAGTGAAATTATAAAGTGTCAGGTTCCTTTGGAGTTTTCTTTTAGAAAGAAAAAGGAAAAAAAGAAGAGAGGAATATTCGTCACGATGACAATGAATGCAATAAGATCTAACCATAGCAGATTAATGTATAAAACTTAAAAATACAAATGGCAAAGGCCAAGGCAGTTGATATCATGTAAGCTGTTAACCTACCAGAGATGCACTGGTCCCAACTGCAAATAACTTTGATCCATTACGCTGCAAAACATATCAACAAAATTGTCATGAAAATTTCCACAAAATGTTTGCCTGTGGCTGTATATATGATATGGCACATACCACTATAGCCCCTATTCTCTGTAACAACGAATAATTTGTTCCAGCCAAAGCCACCTGCATTCAGGATTTTAGAAGTTAACATAAGTGTACGCTTTAGAAAATATTTGTAACCAAAAACTTGCATTGTAAAACAATCAATAACCTGAAATGCATTATCGGGGCAACTGTAGAAGAACTTAGCAATAGGACCAGCACTGACTGCAAGAGGTGCTCGGAGGGAAACGGTAGGAGCAGGAAGCCACACAAGCATAAAGTCTGCTATAATAGCCATCACCTAAGCCAGAAAGTATTTGAGAAAAATATATAGCATATTGCATAGGGAAAAGGATGCAGGGGTGGTTGGAATATGCATTTTGTTAATAACACATGGGGCCTGATTTAATTACAAACATAGCTTTATTTTGATGACTTAAACTAAGACACGCCAATGTCAAAGACATTTGATTGAGCCATAGAGCTCCTATATGGACTAGCTGAAGGTTTTTCCAATGCTTAGAGGCTACAACTTCATTAGAAAATAGCAAATACTTTGAGCTCTTCCTTATTTGCAGCTTAAATGTTGTCCATTCATGCCGATCAAATTAAACTAAGCTGCATGCACCACAAACAAAAACTTGACCAAAAAGTCACAGTTCTTGAAAACAGCCTTGCCAACATAGATTTAGCAGCTCCTCTGTTCTCTAATTCTTTGTTTCTTGCAAAGAATTATGTCAACCAATTTGTGCAAGTTACAAAAGTGACCACTCACTCATCCAATTAACCTAAAAATGCTTAAGCCAAAGTAAAAGTTCAGAAAAATAGGAGAACATTTCTGTAAGATCCATACCACATCTGCAAAAACAAAATCCAACTCCTTGGTAAACTTTTCTCTGCGTTTCTCCAATTCAGCGGCAGTCTGGAAAGCAAATAGTAGTCCACGAAGATTATTAATGAGTTACATATGCCTTCCAACTTCCCATTCAATACAAAAACATGATCCACCGATGTTTAAAAAAGAAAAAATAAATTGAGATATATACAATGCCTGCTAGCAAGTCAAAGTACTGATTCAAACTCAATCAGAGTAAAAGAAAGAACAAATCTTGAAAAGTGCAAATGAGAAACAAAGTAAAGTTACGTTGCAATATGTATTGCATTATGCCCATCCAAATATATAAATAAACACAGAGACACAAACCTTGGTGAAGATCCCAACACCACATTCCATGGCAACTTTAGCCAAGAATAAATCATCAGCAAGTAGCCTTTCCTTAAATCCACCAAACTGAAGCAACCATCGAAACAACGGCGATTTCTCAAGTTCAAAGTACCGACTAACAATCGATCCCGGCACTCTTCCGGCCTCAATCGCCCCAGCCAAGTCCTTTGGCAAACTCTCCAATGATCTCCCTACCTTAACTCCACAAAAGAATTCACACTCATTATAATAACCTATAAACCTAAAAACCCAAAATGTGTGTGCGTACATATACCTCTGCCAATGAGAAAAAGGCCTCTGTTCGATTGCGGTCTCCGGCATCGCCATCGCCATCATTTCTGCCTTCTCCTCCTCCTCCACTGCTGCCTCCATCTGAGCCTCCTTTTCCGCCGCCGTGGCCGGAAGAAAAGACGAGTGTGGTGCGAAATCGTTTACGAGAAGTGGAGTAAGTGAGAGAGGTAGTAGAAAGTTTAGAAGTAGTGATTAAAATACGGGGAGTGATGAGAATGGAATTGTTATGGTTATGGTGATCTAGAGAGTGGCCAGCGAAGGAACGCGTAGAGAGGTTGCAGAAGGTGGCGATCGCCATTGAAGAGAGGAAGATGGAGGTTCGGCGTTTGCTGCTGAGTTCGGTAGAGGGGAAGTTAGATGGCGCCCCCACTCCAAACACAAAGTCTACTCGCACTCTTTTCCACTCTCAACTACGCTCTCTGATAACTCATAAGTCATACATACGTTAGGCAATATTTTTTTTTCTTTTATTTAAAATTATTTTCTTTAGACTAGCAAAATTTGCAAATTTGGACCCGACCTATAAATAAATTTATATTCTTAAAATGTGATTTAAATTCCAGTTGATTAGTTTTATCTTAAAAATAATTTCATACATAATTTTTTAATAATAAATTTCACGATACATTATTATCTTTTTAGGCGAAAAGTACTTACAAGTTCATAAATTTTTTGAATTTTTGCTATTAAATGACTGAATATTAATTTTTCAATATTAAATTTTTAAATTTATTTTACACCCCCTTAATAGATAGAAAATGTGAAATTTAACAATACGTCCCGTTTCACTATTTTTTAGTATATGTATTTCAACTTCAATTTGATGCATCGCTGTTAATATTTTTGTCAATTTAAAATCAAAATACCAATCAAGAAATGTGATTAACTAAAAATTGATGAGAAATATAAAAAATACATTAAATTAAAGTGCAAATATATACTAAAAGCGTATTAAAAAATAAATAATTCACATAATTTAATTTGATATTTTTTATTTGTTAAAAAATCAATGTATTAAAAAATAAAGACTGAGTAACTCAATATTGCAAAAATAAATATTTAGGGGCTTTGGGTATAAAGGAAGCGAAAGTTTATCCTTGGTGGGAAAGCCAATACCAAGCTTAAACTTTGGAAACTTGGTGGGAAGACTTGGCCAACAGAGGAGCGTGAAAGAAGGGAGCGCGTGAGGATGATGTAGTAAAAACTAATGATGGAGGAGGAGAAGTGCATAGCACGCACGTAGAAATCAGAAAAATGCGTTGACGCCGGATCTCTTCCCTTATTAAATTCAAAAGAAAGTATTGAATGAGAATCTGAGCTGTGTAATAATAATGTAAGTTTAAGGTCTTTTTTTTTTTTCATAAAAGTAAATATTTTATTTTCAACTTTGAAAAAGAAGAATATTATAGTTAGTGAGCTCCCTGATTAGTTCCCTTCATTTTCTTTTTAAACTAAATACTTGAAAAAATTATACCATAATACCCCTTTTCAACTTTACTTTTTAACAAACGTAAAAGAGCAATTATAAAGCTTTAAACCTAATTTTTAATTTACTTTTTTAGAAATACCCATTTCTAAAATCAATCTCTCTCTCTCTCTCTTTTTATCCAAACTTTATACAGATATTTTTCTTTCAATTTAGGGTTAATCAAATCCATTCGAAAAAATAATTAAGAATAGAAAATAGAAAAAATTGCTTAATAAAAAATGAGAGAAGAATCGTAAAAATAAAGATGAGAAAGAAATTTACTTAAACTTTTTTATTCCTTTTAAGTATCTAACTTTGTAAATATTTTCTATTATTGATATATACAAAGGATATGCTGTCAAATCCGATTGTTTTTACTTGTAAAGTACATAATAAAGAATTAAATAATTAAGTCTCCCATTTAGTTCATGTGATTTAGTTCACATAACAGTAAAGCATCTCAAAACAAAACACAATAATCAAAAGCATTAAATGTATAGCAGTTGAATTGGCCATCTTTCATAAAAAGATTCGAATGAGAGCATAGTCAATTCATTTGCAACTCCGACCCATATAATCTCATCTCACATTTTACACCACTTGCCACAAATTCAATCACAAAAATAGCATCAAAATTCTGTTGAAGCACTTCTCTAATATGGCCCATGGCCCATCTATGCACTTTTTATTTTGAAAATTATTGGATGGGATGTTAGAGATTGTAATCATAAAGTAATAAATCATCATTGCTGGCTGCAAGCTATGATTTATATTAACATTTTAATTTAATTTTTTTCAATTATAATTATGGATGGAAAATTTTTATTTAAATGTATTATAAATATTTAAATAATAGATTTTTAATTATGGATTAGATATTTTTAAAAATTAAAATTAATTTAAAAAAAACACGTGTTAGTGTAGCATAGAAGTGATCCGGTGTCCACAAACTTAAGAAGGTTGCCTGTGATAAGATGGACAGCTTTTCCTCTCCGGACAGCTTGAGCTTTCCCATCAGCAATGGCTACTTCTACTGCACCCTCTTCCCTTATGCTAACGTACGCCGCTTCCACTGTACACCCACAAGACCTCCCCCCATCTCTTATCTCCTTCAAGCCTAAAACTTTTTCTCTCTATCCGCTGGCTTTGGGTTCAAGCGGGGAGAGAAAATCACACAAATTCATAAATTTGTTCACCCAAAAAGAGGCAAAGCTTGGAGCTTGCGGCGTGGTGGTGGCTGCTGCTTTGGCTACAGAGGCTGAAGTGGCTGAGGAGGTGGAGGATACAGAAGGAGGAGATGTTGCCACTGCGACAGTTACTCCTACTAAGCCTAAGAAAGGGAAGGCTGAATTGCCCTTGAAGAGAGACAGGGTAAATATTTCATTTTTTTCTTTTGTTTATTTTCTCTTTTTGGTAGGATGATTCAGAATTTGGCTTCGGTTAGTTCATCATTTGTAATTGCATTTATCTTATATGATTTCTCTTTTGATTAGCGAGTTGTCCTTGTTGTTTTTATGTCATCAAAATTGGGAGGCTGTATAATTTAATTTTTTATGCTTACCAACAGAAGCAGAGAAGGAAATGACTCTTTCAATTGTTTTCATTTTTGGGGTTTATATGCTTAGCTTATTTTTTAATTGTGTTTTTAGTTGAAATTCCTTCTATAGGATTTTATATGATAAATTATTCGCTAGAGTAGCTCTATCAAAAGTTTGAATTTTTATTTTTATGTTTATCATTTACCTTTTTCTAATGAGCTTGGGGTTGGATGGGGTGGAGGGGTTCTCGTTGTTCTAGTTGTTTTGATGATGATGGGAAGGGCCCAGTTGGAGGAAGAGATCGGGGGACTGGGGGGTGATTTTGTTGGTAGGCATTAATTATGGATTGTTAGAACTATGGCCTCAGCATCCGATTTTCCGTTTTTATTATCATTTTATAGTTTCAAGCATCTAACTTGATGCCATCTTATTTGAAATGCCAGACGAGATCTAAGAGATTCCTGGAGATTCAAAATTGAGGGAAAACAAGCAAGAATATGATCTAATGACAGCGATATCTTTGCTGAAGCAAATGGCAAACTTGAAGTTCGTTGAAACAGCTGAAGCTCATTTTCGTCTTAACATTGATCCCAAATATAATGACCAACAACTGAGAGCAACTGTGAGTTCTTAGTTGGATAGATGACATGAGACTAAGTTCTCTGCCTAAAGTTTATTGAGGTGACATTTAACTTCTCTGCTGGTTCTGTTTCTCTGTGCATAGGTAAATTTACCCATGGGAACTGGACAAACTGTAAAAGTAGCTGTGCTCACTCAAGGTAGTTATTAAGCTAAATTTACTGAGTTATACCAAATTTTTGGTGTGTTTGTGTGCTTTTCAATTGCTATTGGAGTCTCTTCTTATAGAGAAAACATGACTATCAAGAAGAGGAGTTTGGAAGAAAAAAAAAAAAAGAATAAGTGATTATGTTCTATTCTGAAGGATGTTTGAAATTTTTGCTCCAAAATACTAAACATAGTTGAAGTGTCAGTATACTTGTTTAGTGGCACCATTCAGGTTCAACATAAGCTGAATGCTGACTCAATGGAGCTACTAAATCTGTTGAAAGCAATTTTATCTTGATAACTCTTGAAACCTCGGCAATGGAGATATGGCTTCTTGCTTGTTTTTGGCATCAGGCACGTAAAACTACAACTGAACCTAATAAGCTTGTAGGTACGGCCTGGGAATATGTTTTCAACTGGACCCTCATATGCGGTCAGAAATGTTCTTTTATATGGCACTAAAATTTGACAGAATATCATGGGTGAGCTTAGAGTTCCTTTTATATAGCTAACAAGCAGAAGGTTTACTTGGCAATTTTTGTTGATATCAACAATTAGTGAAGAATCAATATACAATTTATTTTCATGTAGGGCGTGTTACCTCAAGCATTTATTTATCTTCTCTCTCAAATTTCAGAAGTATGCGTTGCCCTCAAGGTTTTTCAATCCATTGGTTATCTTTATCATGGGCAAAAATTTGGCATCGATGTTGGTGTTAGGTTATATTAGAAAGGTGTGAAAATAGTTGGTTGTTTCTGCATCCCTTTTTTCCACTGGAGGTCTTATTTAAAAGTGGTTGGGGGCAATATACATTGGTGTTGTAAAGGAAGGTTAAGCATATGAAGCCACCAGAGTTAGAATTTGGGAATGCTGTCAAGCTTCCTTTCACACGCCTTTTGGTTCTACCCTTTTTCATTTAATATTTCCTGGACTAGTTTGACGTTTTATTTGGTTTGGCTGATTAGAGATTTTAGGCTTATTTGCAGTCAAATTATCTCTTAAAGGTGTTTCATAATTTTCATTTTCTAAATTTAATTGGGGAAATGGTTTGTGGATGTTCTTATTGGTAACATTGATTAAAAGTAGAGTTAGATATAGGAGGCCATGGTTGAGCATATGGAAAATTTCGGTTGATCAATAGCTTCTTCAATACTTTTAGTCTTGATGGTAGTGTAGCCTTAATTTGGAGCGGAACTATGATAATGCGGAACTTTAAGTCTTGATGGTTATGTAACCTTAATTTGGAGTGGCACTATGATAAGGCAGAACCCTGGAATGTAATTTTCCCATTGTTAGTTGTTGGTCCTTCTAGATTAGATGTAGATATCAGACCCTGAATTCTGAAATGAAGCCAGATGAAATTAAAGCACTCCTGTGTCACTCTTCAATTGATTTCTGATGCTTAATCACCTAGCTTCTCCCATGGTTTCATTAACTGATATTCTCTGCCCTTTGTTGAGGATACTTAATATTATCATTATTGGAGTCAAAGGCAGGAAATGGATTCTAAAGGATAGTTTTGGGGGTGTTATAATCTTTTATCAGATTGGAGAAGAATCAAATACTAATGGCCTTCCTGTAGACTTTTTGGATTGGGGTTCTATTCTATTGACTATTCCTGAGCATGCATTATCTCCTCCTCCTCCTCCTCCTCCTCCTTCTTCTCTCTCTCTCTCTCTCTTTTTCTTTTTTTCTTTCCCACATGCCTATGAACTTTAAGTTTATGTTGATATTAGAAATTGCTTGTTCATGTTCATGCACATTTGTATCCTTTATTTCTGACTCAGTGCTAATGTGAATTTAATATTTTCAGGTGAAAACTTTGATGAAGCAAAAAATGCAGGAGCAGATTTGGTTGGTGGAGAGGACTTGATAGCACAAATAAAAGGAGGATTCATGGATTTCGACAAATTAATTGCATCTCCAGATATGATGCCTAAGGTGTTGCTCTGCTTATCCATTTGTATTTTAAAGCATGCATATTAACTAAGTTTAGTACATTGCAATTTTCATTCTTCTTTAAATTTCTGGATAATATTCAATTTGAGATGTTGGGCTTAACTTTCATTGGAACATACAAATGTGTTTTGGCTATTATGAAAAAGCAACTGATGCTTTCTTATATACAAATCACCCAGTTGTAAATGCTTCTTTTACTTTCATTGTTTTTTATTCAAGTAATACACTGACTAACGGTATGTTTTTGATATATCTTTGGATTACAGTACACCAGCTAACTAAGCATTGTACATCTTGCATTATAATTTTAACAATAAAATAAACTTTCAGATTCTCGGTATCTTCAGTAACTTGCTATGTTAAAAATGCAATTTTTTTTTAATATCTTATTTGTCACTGTTTCTCTTAGAGTTCATAGATTATTTAAGTTTTGTAGAATTGAGCAACATTCTGTGTTTTTTTGTTTGTATCGATTACAGTTAGATTGGTTAGTTCATTTGCTTGTTTATTAGTTCATTAAGAAATGCCTGTTTTGTTCTATGCCATTAAAGTTGGAAAAATATCTTCCTGATTGGAGACAACTTCCGATGCATCCTACTTGTTGATTATCTGTGCTTGCAACTTCTTTCTTGAGAGCTAGTGGTTTTCTGAGACTCATTAATCTGTCTTCACCATTTGTATCAGGTTGCCAGCCTAGGTAAGATTCTGGGACCACGAGGACTCATGCCAAATCCCAAGGCTGGTACTGTTGCAACTAATATACCTCAGGTAAAGCATGCTTTGGTATTTACTTTTTGTTTTTCCCTTGACAGATACTACATTGGTTATTGACTGGAAATTTCATTTAACAACCCCCACTATAATTTTAGGAGACAATAACTTTAGATGTATGCTTGCTTTTAGAAAGTAACATTTCTCAGGGAAAAGCTGGAAAAAAGAGATGGAGTGTGCTGTATCATTCTATATTTCGGTAACAATTATTCAAGTGATTTAATTTGCTTAGTAATTGTGAGAAAAATAGGAAATAGATTTGCCGCATCTTCTCTTTTGATTCTTTTTGTTATCATAAATAAGTGCAATATGAAAAACAATAAAAACAAGTTTGCATGAAAGCTGTGATACATCATGATAATAATATGGTCATTGCTTGGTGCTAGTCGAATTTGCTGTAAGGACATGGCTCAATCAAATGTGTTTCAGGCAATAGCGGAGTTCAAGAAGGGAAAAGTTGAATACAGGGCAGATAAAACTGGGATTGTTCACATACCTTTTGGAAAAGTTGACTTCTCCAAAGAGGACCTCCTTTTAAACTTGCTTTCAGCAATAGTAAGTTTTAAATCTCCACCTTTTATACAAGATATATCTATAAGTGATAGTCTGTTTTAAATAGAGGTGGCAAAGGCTGCCCCTCTCTATATACTCATCTATACCTGCCCCTTATGAATGGGTATGTGTAATAAATGGGGCTATTAGATGATATATGGATTACTTAGGTTAAAACCATCTAACCTATTAATTTATGGGTAATATTTAAAGGTTTGGTGTGGTACTGGGCTAACCTATTTATCAAAGTGGAATGAGCATATTGTATGCAAATTAATTTCACATTCTGATGTGGTGTGAAATTATTAGCACGTTGTAGTGAAATATGAAATGAAAATCTTGCAAATGGAAGTGAAATCCCTTATTTTTGTAAGAAAATTGGAAAGAATACCAAAAAAAAAGACATTTCTTTCTTTATGTAAAAAGTCAAATACTTTTATAAGTTAATTGGGTAAATGGATGTGTCATGGTTAGATAGAGTTGAACCTGGATATGGATAACCTGTTAATTGTGAATGGATTATATATACCGAGACCATATCCAACTATTTGTTACCCTAGTTCTGAACCCTCCTATATATATATATATATATATATATATAGAACTGCCTTTTCTCTGTTCATATATACTTTATCCCATGGTTTGTTGTAGCAAGCAGACGAACTAATATTTGGTATTCTCGCAGAAATCAATAGAAACGAACAAGCCATCAGGTGCAAAGGGTGTGTACTGGAAAAGTGCGCATATATGCTCATCAATGGGGCCTTCTATTCGGTTAAATATAAGAGAGATGCTTGATTACAAGCCTCCATCAAATTTCTAGATATAGTTTACACATGTAAATGATGTCTTTTAAAATGATTTCATCAGAAGTTGACAATGCTCACCGAAAATAGTTAGGCAAAATTAGGATGCAGAGGGGCAACTTCCACTGTTAATTTTGGGTTGAGTCAGCCATGCAAATCCTTATCCTTGACAGGGACCCAACATCCTGTATGCGATCAATGCTATCATCAATTTTCAGTTACTTGCATTACAGATCATAACATATGACCATTATTGTTGATTTTAGTTTGTACAATTTAATTGGCTGTTTTGATAGATCACCAACTTAATATCAGGTTTCATGGTTGCGATTTTACGTATATTGGCTGCTTCTACGAGGGCAGCTATTACTAACTTAGAAACTTCTCATGTGCATCGGCTCCTTTAACATAGCATCTGGGAAGAAAAAGTACCATAAATGCATTTTTAAAGTTTGAAAGGAGGCAAGTGCGAAGGGGAATGCTACAAATTGATGTGGATGTGTGTTATTAGTTCATATATCCGTTATTGGGACTACGAATGCTATATTATAGCAAGTTAAAGGAGCTTGAGATTTTTACCCGTAATAATAAGCAGAGAACGATTACTCATAATACCAAGCAGAGAACAAAGGCATTTTATTTATAAGTTAAAACAACGTAGAATTTGGTATATCTGAGAGCTACCAAGCTTGGTTAATAATTCGTTTTATTTACAAATGAACTCAACCTAGAATTCCCTGTTTACAAAATTAACAACCACTGCTGCTTCTGCAGAAGTGCAACTTAGTTTAAAGAATTTATTATTAACTATGAGCTACAAAAACTTTGATGACAGCCTTCTTGGCATCTCACCATGGCAGCGTCCCTGTTTCTAACAGAAGGATGGCATCACGGCATTTTAATGGCAATTCTCCTCCTAAGAATTAACTTTCTCCAACCAGCCCTGCAACAGCCCTCCAACATTCACCATTGCTCCACACTGGTCAAAACCAAAATGCAAATTGCCAAGTTAGCTTACAAGAATCTGTTGTATGTGTAGTTATTCAATTCTAGCGTGCAAATAGCACTTCACCTTTGGCAGGCTGCTCAATCCAAGGTCCATTCATTATATTCAGTATGCTGCATGCCTCACTATATTCCAGATCGGGCAGCAACTTCGGGGTGAGCAAAAAACACCTATTCAATAATGCAACAAATGCATAAATTCAGTTGTTGCATTTTCTGACAGAATCTACATGAAAGCACAGAAGCTATATGAAACTTGAACCGGGGGATTCAGATGTTTGTTCTTACTGTGGAGTATTGGGTTGACTGGCAGCTCTTACCAATTGCTGAAACATATTTCTTTCATTTATAGGGTCCATTCCTGCAAAGAAAGAGGGACATCACACTGATTTCTTCACTGCCAAGTATTAGAGCACTACATCGTAAACACAACAAATCTAACCTTGATTAATCTCATCAACTACTCTAAACGGGCAGTTTGTAAGGTCTTGAAGTGAAACAAGATAAAGAATGGTTGAAACTGAACGCTCCTGCAGATAGAAATTTCAAGAGAGAGTCAGGTATAGAAATTTCAAAAGAGAGTCAGGTACTGCTATAGCTGCAATCATAAGGAATTAATTTGATTGTAAGAATACCCCTCCAGATTGATGATGAGCACTGAGGACTTGAAGTTCTCCTGCTTGCCTAGAGCAGTGCACATCAAACCAAATAAGATCATGATTTAGAGTTTAATATATAAACTGTACTGAGAGCATACCCCTTCTTTTTAATAGTTTAAAGTATTTAAAGCATAAATTTGAATTTTGTAATCGACAAAATTTAAATGTTTTTTGGAATCCAAATTCAACTTCCTCCAGAAACTTATACCCCTTTTCTGGGGATCCATAAACAATAACAGAAGAAAAGTATTTCTTCAGAGACAGGATAAGTATCAATGTATCATGCATTTTGGTGCAAATGACAACCAACTTAAACAATATATACATGTTCAGATTGTGTTTCACGGTCTAATAAATAGACTAATAAAAACAAGACAAATGTCAAAAAGAAGAAAGCAATTTAATTCTAACCAAATGACTTCCAATTAAAAAAAAATTGAGAATAATACTGTCTGAACAACTCTAATTCTTAAATAATTTAAAGGTAGTCACTGCGAAACAGATTTGCCAAAATAAATAGCAGGTCTAAAACCGAGGTCACCTGAACTTCACTTTAATAAGTATTCCAAACTTATCAAAATCCTTGTCATGTTCATCTGAAAAACAATAAATAAATCAAATAAGGAAGTAATATAAAGGCCATCCAATAATATGAGAATTTGGTGAGGATCAAATGCAAGCAAACTTCCGTTACATTGCAAAAAAGTGGCTTCCATGGTTGAATCATTAACCTAGCCATTATGATCAAGACTCCATCACAGCAAAAACCATCTTCCTAATTGAAAACAACTCATCTGTTGCAAATTGTGAAGAAAGAAACAAAAAAGTTACCCAATGAAACTTCTCCTGCAACAGCCATCTCCTGGAAGTTACGACTAAAAGTTTCATTTATGCGAGAAACAAGGTTTCTTAATGTTGGAAGCCAACTTTCCTGCATATAATTGAAAAGACAAGTTTTAAGAAGATATCGGGCAAATCCATGATATTATTATGTGGGGAAGTAATAACAAATAGCGAGAGCATCTTAGCGAAAGTGTATTACATTCGTATTGATCATAAGATCAGTAAGCCAAATCCTCTGGTATTATGGTTCCACAATTTACCTGTTCTGTGTATTCTTTTGTAAAGGTGATATAAATAATGCAAGGAGTAATAGCAGCTGAAGCAAGCTGAAGCTCCTTGGAATACCTAGTTTTCCTCCCCAATAAATTTAATCTTTTTGTGATTTCTGGTAAGGTTATTTGCCAAAATATTAAGCCTTTAAGCTCCTATACTCCAACACCCTATTCATATTATACGCAAACATATTCCAACTCCAGTTCGTGAAGAGACTCAGTGCCAGTAAAACAACTAAACAAATGCCAAAAAATATTAAATCCCAAAAACTTTAACAGAATTACAGAGCCTAATTTAAACTAACTTCAATGAAGACCAGAAAATTTGATCATGATGCAATAAATTTTGAATGCACATTTTCAATTTTAATTTTCTAAGAGAATATATTGCTAAAGAGAGTGATCCATAGGTACAGAAATCTGGTGGTGAACTGGTGATAGCATAACATAAGCACCAGCAAATACCATGCACTCTGAAGTTCAATACCATTTATGTTTTAGTACTTCGTCCATCTTGGTCAGAAAAAGAGAGAGAATAGTAGGCCAGAATCAGGGCATGAAAATTACAGGCTCTATATGTCCTGGTCCAACCAGCCTATCAAAGGAGTCTAGAAGCAACTAAACTCACCTTCAGGGCGTCTATTTCAGCTATACACCTTTTTAGTTCCTCTTTATCTGCTTCCAGCTTTTTGGCAATGGCTTCTATCTGCGGTAATTGAAACAATAAAGCATAGTTGAGACAGTACCTAAAAATAGTAACTTGAAAGGAGGAATAGGGGAATATCACAATACTTTCTCCTGACGGTGTTCATATTGTTGAAGTGCATTATGGTTAAGGAAAAGAATTGCATTAGCTTGAGACATGTTGTCTTGAATAGCAGCTTCTAACTCCTCAATCGTCGTAGGCATCTGCTTGTGAAATTAAAAGATCCTTAAAATTTTTGAATAAAAAAATTGAGGCATTAAAGAGTGTAATCAACAACACATTGACAGTAATCAACCACACTGAAACCATAGTCATGAAATTTCTTATTTACAAATGATATGCATTCAAACATAATAATGAGAGATAACACTACTTTCCAGTAGTAGCAGTACACTGACAAATGATTATAACTATTATTATCATTATTATTTCAATCACGAAAGTGCTTTGTTCCTTCAATGGCAATTCCATTATGAGGACCTGCTAGTCAATGTTTTCAATCATCATGTAATCCATCTAAACGAAGGAGAAAAACTTTGAAGTCCACAACATTAGTTAAAAAAAAAAAAAACAGTTATGAAAATTGAAGATTTGGAGTACTGGAACTAGGATGTAGGAGTTTCAACAAGACACTGCGTAAACATTGATAGGTTTTTCCACTTAAAAATCCATTGGTAAGTCAACTTGTTGAGGAAAGGCCCTACAAAACGACATCATGTCCACACACACACACAACTACTTATAAAATTGCAATTTCTCACATATTCAAGGTGGCCGGCTCACATTTTCTCACCATGAATCATGATAGAGCACAATGGAAATGCAATCATTCTATTAAATTCAAAATTCTTTTCTTTCATGGAAAAACTAAACAATTATTAAAATATATATTTCAGAGAAAGAAAACTCCAGAAAGACTAAGCTCCAATCTTCATTTGACCACTCTCAGTTTAATTGGGCTATGGATAACATGTGACAACCACAATGCATATACTGGGATAAGTTTAGATGCCTTGAGTACTTCATAGTCATGATGACCAACTTCAAAGTTCAGCAACACTAATTCTAGATTGGATGCCGGGTCTAAAGTAAAGGAAGAAATAAATTAACTCAAGCTAGTAAATGTGAAAATTACTCTAATCAAACTAAATGCCACTGATTCTTAAATGCAACACTTCTTTATTAGGAAATATGCGCCTGGTAAAGATCCATTAGTTAGGAAAAGATGAACTACTTGTTTACTGAATTTCCTTACCCTGCTTTTATACACTAGCTGCATGCATCTACATACAGCAAAGCTGCATTTGTCAAGTACTGAACACTTAAAACTGAGCTGAATAGGCAGTCATTATGGCAATACTGCTAACAAACTCAAACCCCTACAAAATTTTCAGATGAAGTTCCAACTTAGGGCCATAGCATATACAAACCTCAAGAAATGCCTTTTCAAGTTCTGGAGTAATGATGGAAATTGACTCCGCATGCCTTTTGGCAGCCATGAGTTGCTCTCTACGTCCTTCCACCTCCTTCTTGCCTTATCATGTGCAAGATAAATGTCAGTAATACATGAAAAAAATACTCGTAATTAAATGTCTGTAATCTAAGGCAAAACAAGAACAAACACCCCACTAGGTACCAAAGATATATGCTAAGACATTTGTTTCAGGCAATGTGTTGTTTGTTACCATTACAGCAGCCTTAATACATTTACTTAAACAATAAAACTATGCAGACTACCTAACGAGATTTCCAAATCATATGCTTAAACAGAACTAGTTTCCCAATACTTTCAATCCATGTCCACATCCAATACAAAAAGGATTCATAAAGAATGCAAAGACAAGTCCCCACCTAACAATGATAGGAGAACTTTCTGTAGCCATCCAGCTATAACAGACTGAGAAATAGGCTATCCAAAGCTTATATATTTAATAAAAAAAACAAAGAAGAAAAAAAACATCTAGCAGCAAATAGTTGTGCCTAGAGTCCAACGTATGTATAGCAGGTCACTCCCTATTTAAAAGTGCAAATTTCAAGCAAATGCACAAATGATAACCATAGTGAAAAAAACAAATAACTCACAATATTCAACGTGCAGCAATGCTTGTTGAGCAAACTTCTCATGCTCCTTCAAATTAATTTCGAGTTCTCTGATCTAAGAAAGTGTGCACCAAGAAAACATAAGAAATTAGAAGCCTTTAGGTGATGAGATGATCCCAATATTTGCAAAACAAATTAAAATTGTCAAATGTCACCTACTGATGCATAGACATCAGCCAAAAGATAAAAATCCACTAGAGACTAACAAACAATTATTAATTCGAGACAGAGGATAAAAATTAAAGTTACTTTCTTTTCAACAATAAAAAGAAATTAATTGAGATGAAAAAGCTCAAAAAGAATTAATTTTCTTTGGTTCTTTTATTTCTACAAAATAAAAAATATATTAAAAATTTGTAAGTTTATTTTTTATATAAACAATAATTAAAGAATTGATGTTTATCATATTTGACCCTAAGGCTGCAGTTACAACCAATTGTCTGAATCAAATTTGACAATTTATTAATTAGAATTACAACCAAAAATAACAAAAACCACTTTAATTCAGTACCAAACGAGAAAAGAAGTAGCATTAACCCAAAAAGTTTGCCTGTTTGCAAGTTTATTAATCCCCCACATCTGACTGGTCATATTCCTAGGGTTAGAATAAAAAGAGGTCACTATCCTCCCTTGCAGATTCCCAAGTTTAGTACAGATAATTTGTATTTAATGGGACAGAGGAGCAAAAGTTATCCTTGGTACCACTTGACTGCAATAAGAAGCACAATGGAAAAAGGAAAAAAGAAAAGAAAAGAAGAGTAGTAGCATGAGAGAATTCAGAATGAGATTGAGAAACATGAGGAGAGACCTGAATGGGAAACCTTTGCATAAAAAATAAGCTGATTCTTAAAATCCATTGACAAATTCTCTGTAGATATATGATGTTATGAAGTTCAACTAGTAAAATAGATCACCATGAACCCAAAAGTACCTTTGCATCAAATTCAGTTGAGGCCATATGTTTGTCCGCAAGGCTCCATTTGTGAGAAACAGCATTTACAAGTAAATTCTGCCGAAAGAAAACAAAATAAGAACAAAAGCACAGGTAGGCACCTCTGTGTCATCACTTCTGCTGACATGAAATAGACAAGCCCAATGTATGCACAAAATCAGTGGAAAAGTAACTGCACCTTGATTGCAATTGCGCATTGGAGCCGCTCATTATTAATTTTTGCAGATTCATCAATAAGCTTTGCCATGCTACTATCTAGGTCATCCTCCTCTATCAATTCAAGTTTCTTTTTCCTTTGATCTACAACCGAGCAATAATTATTTGTTCCATTGCACAAAGAACCAAGCAGAATAATCAATTCTGCTAGCAATATGATAAATTTGTTTACTTACTGACAAGATTCTCCTTTTCCCGGCGTTTCTTCTTCTCATGCTGTACAGTGTTGATAATTTCCTCCTGCAAAATATACCATGAAAGAATTTTTTGCTTTCTTCATAGGGAACTTAATTTGTGTTTGCGGATTAAAAATTTTTTATGTAACCTTGTTATCTCAAGTTCAGTTGCACACATAACCACACATAAAGCTAGGTCAAGTATATATGAAGGTTCATTACACAGAATAATATTGCATTTCTTGCTTTATTTTCAGCATACCCGTTGCTTTTGAAGTTCAGCTTCTTCATTCTCCAGTTGTCTTTGCTCCGCCAGTAGAAATTTAAAACTTTCTTCTAAAGCAGTAACAGATTCTTCCAGCTCCCTTATCCTGCCCCTCAATCTTTCAATTTCCCCAGCATCTGAACCTAAAGTCATCAAAGAAGGAAAAAACGGGAGTTTGGGCATTTCACAATGACCTTGGACAATATGTTTATTTAGAGGAAAGCATATAAACACATACTACATAGTAGAAGACGTGAATGATTGACTGCTTCAACACTGCCAGATACATGGTCACCATATCTAGAGGTAGACCAATGATAATGATTATCTGGGGTCCAAAAATCAAAAATCTTCAACTTTGCAACCTCATCAGCCTTCTGATCAGTTTCCTTTGACCCAATATACTGGAAAAAACAAACAAATGTATGAATTATATGTCCACACACACACACGCACGCACACACACAAAGAATAAAATGGAAAAGGCTTCACAAGCAAGAATATCTTATAACTCCCTACACTCGTAAATATATGACCTACAAACAAATGATAGCAAAATAAGTTCAAGAAGCATACCGATCTATCCAGGCCAAACTGACTGATCAAAACCTCCTTCACTGCCTGGGGAGCATCAAAAACTTGGTCAAGCCGGGTATAGATGCCAAGCTCACTCATCTGCCCAACATAAAGACAAGAAGACCACGATAAGAAACTCTGACCAGTTAAAAATGCACTATATATACCAGGAAGAGGTAGCACATACCTTCTCAGAAACCTGAAAGGGTTCCTTAGGACAGTATTCATTCCTCACATAGTTTAAAACTGGAACATCATATGGCTTTAGATTTTTTACTAAAACATCACGATCATGAGGATCCTGGGTTATGAAAGACTGACAAACAGGCAAAAATCAGACCAATAATGTAATGAAAGAGTAAAACTGCATATCCAGCAACCAACAAATATATGTAGGAATGCACGGTACTTAAACAGATGGTAGTGTAGCTGATATCCACAAGAAATGAAATATATTATGATAGTCACTGTTGAGTAGGTAATACTAGATATCAAAGATCAACAAATGAAAATCATTAAAAACAAGCATGATGAGTGCCCATATTGATATCACATTTCCATTTATGGCAGAACAAGTCATAACAGTATAGCTCAGGTGAAAAGTCTACTACTCCGCTCCCAATGACTTTAAATTCAAAGCATTAGAAAAAAAATGCAAAATAAATAAACCAATGCAAGAATGAGGAAATAAAAAATGAAGATAGCACAATTCTAGTTATAGTTATACCGCTAACCTACTTCCGTTCAGAAGCAGATTCTGCCAAGGATGAAGAAAAGAATTGACAGAAACAAATGTTTGTGGCTTCTAGGAGAAGCATAGTCGGGTGTGATATAATGCGACCGGAAGGTAATAATCTTGTAACCCTTTAAAATTTGTTTGTGTCTGGCTGTGTTTTAATTGTTGGATTAGGACTTAAGAACATTTTATCCTCCACTGCGCAATTCCTTTCCTTTCTATCACATTTAATGAAGCAATAAAAATAAAACTGATCACCGACCTTTACATGACCAAATATTGAAAATTATTCATGGGAATGCTGCCAATAGCTTTCAGCTATCTCATATTACATATGTGCTTGTTAGTTTTGATATTTAGATTGAAAAAATAAATTTGGTATCTTCCTTTCAAAGACGTTGTGAAACTGCCAAAAGGCCAAGTTCAAATAAATAGACTAGCATATTCATGCCTGGAAAACCAAGACTTTGTAAACTACTTATGTATTTTGCTTCCTCCAAATCCCCTTAAAGTTAGCAAGGATTTTCACAACACAGTTGATAGCTACTTGCAATATGCCAAGCTGAGAGATTTGGATACTAAGCATGTCATTTACCTCACTAAGGAAAAAATACAAAGAAGTGAATCCATCTTATCTCAGTTTTCCAATCTAAGAATTTTCATGAATTCTCTACTGTCATTTTAACCATCCAAATACACTTGCCTTGTTCAAATCTTTTACATCACTTCCTTTAAAAAACATATTTTACCTAATCCTTTTGCTACTTTTATCTGTATTCATCTTCTGCAGCTGTATAGAATGATGAAAAACAGGTAACAAAAATATAAACATAGAAATCAAAAAAAGAAAATGTGAGAGAGAGAATTGTAAACATTAAAATAAACAAGATGCAAGACTTCCAGAACTTACCTTCTTTCATTTTATGCACAAAAAAAATTTAGATGTGAATTCAGAAGAATAATATTAGAAAATACCTTCCAGACATAATAGGGGACCTGGCCTTCCAAGTAGTCCGCATGCACCCGGTTTGATATATTAACCTTAGTTTCCAATCCCATAAAAAATTATGAAAGGGTAAACAGAAAACTGTAAGCAAGCAGCCAAAATGTTTGAGTGTACCTCAAGCAATACAGGACCATAAACCTCCTCTTTCAATTCACCCCGATGCTGTTGCAACCACTTATAAGCCTCAACAATATGTTCAGCTCCAGAGTTCCTCAGTGCATGTAAAAGTTTATTCTTTGTATCTTCCATATCTTTCAACCTGCAAAAGGGGCATCATAGAATCTATCTAAATGACATGTCATTTTCTCTAAAAGGATATGCATAACAAGTTTGAGCCTTAGCTTGAAATTACCTATCTATATTCTGCCTCAATGATGATTTATATTGAATCAGAAGCTTCTCCTTCTCTGACTTCTGTGCCCTCTTTTCCTTTGCAGAAAATTGTAGTTCAAGAATCCGAGCACGTAATCTTTCCTGGAAAACAATAAACAATGTCACAAATTTCCATTTTAAGATAAGGCAGATGCAAAATATTTATTATACAACTTCATCCTTGCACACCAAGCAAACCCAACATATTCAGTAAGATAAAATATAAATTACAGCTATAGCAAATTAATCTCACGTCACGATAAAGCCAAGAATTTTTGGCACCACCAGAAGCAAATATCAACTCAAGCTAGAATACTAACTTACAATTAAATCTCTTTGAGGCTCAAAAATAGGCAGGTTTTGGAGTTCTGTTTCAGCAACATTGAGATCCTCTTTAGCTTTTAGGATTCTTTGTCGACGGGATTCTTCTTGCCTCTTTAAGTCTCTCATTTCACTATATTTCCCCCGAGCTTGCACCCCCTATGATCATGCAAGAAATATTAAAGTGCTATGAGTATAGTTATATATGCCATAAGATATTAGAGTTAACAGAAGAATAAAACCAGAAGAAAATCAATGTACCAGATGGCTTTCCTTCTCCATAAGTTCCATACATTGCTTAGAATTTGTAAGACTCTGGAGTTTCTTAATTTTAGAATCCAGAAGGGACTTCTCCCGCTTTTGTTTGCTGCCATAAATTTTTTCATTAATTGGTAAGAGAAAAGTCATATTATGCTTATTTCCTCATTATTTAGCTCAGCAAACTGGTAAAGTCAAATCTAATTAACTGTATATCCTTTCTACCATTCTCGGAGCTGGGTATCATGATAACTAGCTCAAGAAAATTCACTGTTCAAGGGTTAACCTGATTCAGTGAAGGAATTAACTTGTCTTCATGTATAGAGTCTTGACAACCAGGAAACAATGAATCCTCTCACAAAAGAGAAAGACACTTGTTAAAATATATTACTAATAAACCATATATCCAAAGCCTTGGTGGACTTACTGAAATAGAGCCAAATTTAGCTAGACTAAGAGAAGAATAAAGGCCAATGATACCACCTAAAGAAGCAACTAGATTGGAGGAAAGCAATTTAAGATATGATGGAGATAATCGGCAATGCCATAATACCAGCCATAGCAAAGAATAATGATTAATAATGTTTCTCCAATAAGAAAGTTGGAAAATCTATGGCTGTTGAAGATTTTGACTGAGAATAAAGTGGATACCGTGTTGTTTGAGAATAAAGGTTAAGCACAATGGAGAGTAAAAATGGCAACAAAAGAGTTAAATAGAGGCTGTTGCTTCCGTGACTAAAGCGAGGGTGGATATGGCAAAGGCAGAATTAGGAGAGCATAAGGATAATCCTTCTCTTTTCCTAAAGCCCCAATACTAAGTAAAATGGTGAGCATATGACACCCATGTGTTTGTGTGATCACTAATGATACATTGCTATCAGTAACTACTTCCACGCGCATAGCATACACAAGAATAAATATTGATAATATAGATGAACTCTTAACTTATCATACTGGACATAAGAATTTGTCCAAAGTTAAAAAAAAGAACAAAAATCTTGGTAAATTTTGTCATGCAGAACATTTCTGAGTAAGAATTGGTTACAATGAGTTGAAGACCATACTCTATTGGCTCTTTCTTATCATTCAAAGTTTTTGCTGCCTCATCCAATTTCTTTCTGGCTTCCTTTTCCTGCTCTTTAGCTTCCATATATTCAGCTTTTTTCATATCGTACTTCAACCATAGCAATTTCTTTTTCATCGATTCAACCTACAGGTGACAGTAGACAAGTGTCAAATAGGTATTTCTCATAACAATTATAATCAAGTAATCTAAGCAAATACCTTTGCTAGCAGTTCATCTCTTTGACGAACTCGCTCCACATCCTTTTCAAGTTCCGCATTAAGGACCTTCAGCTGATTCAGAGTTTCACCATTTCTTTCAACAGCCTAACAAGTTGTACATGACATGTTTCAGAAAACTTGCATGAAAAATCAGGCAGTGATAAAAGTGGTTTAGAAGAGATGAATGTTATAGAGATTCACCACTTCGATATTCTTTAGTTCACAGCTTTTTTCAATGAGTGCACGATGTTGAATCGGAAGTTGTGGATTGCCGACAGCCTCTTCAGTCTCTTCCAGAAGTTGCACAGGAGTTAACTTAGCAAACTCGCATACTCTGTCCTGTGGTAAGAACTGCAAGGCCCAACATGACATGAGAAGAGAGAGAGAGAGACCACAAAAATAGAAGGAAGAAACACACAAGAAAAGAGAAAAGAAAAGCACAAACTCGAATGCATGAGACACTAAGACCCACTAAGTAGGTTGAGCAGTGAGGATGAACTTCACACTAATTTGTGAGAGAACTATAAAAGAATTCTTCAACCAATGATTGGGATACCTAAATAGGTTTTCTGTTAAACATATTTAGGCAATGCTAGTTTCTCAATTCATTTTTTCCCTTTTTCTTTTTATTAACTGCTGATAAGAAGGACAGTAACAACTTTGTAAAATGGTCACACTCATTTCAGAATACTAACAAAAAGAATGAGGATAACCGTGCTACAAGTTCAAATTCAAAAGCCACAAACTTGGAGAATATCAAGTAGTTCACCACTTGCAACATGCACCGTGGAATAGGCTCAATGATTCAATTATAACATTAATCATCTATAAGGAACAATAACTCGCATACAGTGTGTACATATTTACCAAGAAGAAATATATATATTTCTACAACACTGCCTTAGGATGCCATACAAAGTACTTACTTGAGTCAAATTGTTGACTTGGATGTTGAACCTTTGAATTATTTCACAAATCTCCTTTTTTGGTACAACTTTTCCTGAAATCAATCCAACATTGACGAACAATGAGATCATGTCTGTCATTTTTAACAATGTTATGCAAATGAAATAACTTTTCTTATCCTGCTGAGATGATCATTTTAATTTGATAATAAGGCCAGCACAAATTGATAGAAAAGACATTTAAATGATTTATCATTATCTTAAACAACAATCAAGAAAATATAACAGCCAATGTGATTGGACCCTGAAACACAATGCTATGGGAAGTATTAAATTTCTAACCATTATACAACCATTCTGACTTGTTACGCGTGTCAATTTTGCGCATGATGGTGACCCGCTCATCCTTTGTGTTGCCTCTTAAGGATAGTTTAATGTATGCACATTCTTCCCCACGTTTCACATATGCTCCAATACTTGTTGCCCTGCCAAGAAGCTGCACAAACAAAGTTTGTTGTCATGCAGTAAATGTGGACAATTAACTCCTATCGTCAATCAGAATGCTAGAGTCAAACTAACCTGAGGTTCCCCACCCAGACCAAGTGCAATTGCACACACAATTGAGCTCTTGCCTGATCCATTTGGCCCAATCACAAGATTCAAACGTGATCCTGGTTTGCAAAACAAATAATCATACGTCATGAAGTTGCGAAGCTCCATTTCAATTATGTTTCCTGGCATATAATCATCTTCCCCCCTGAAAGAATGAAAATGTAACATTAATCGTAAAATTTGCAAAGCAGCGTATTGAAAAGAATTTGAAACTCAAAAGGATTTTATTTTGAGATTTCCATTCAAATTTACAATAGAAATTAGACCTTTTAAAGAAGAAATTGGAACAAAGAATAAAACTTCAAAATTATAGAAAAAGAAGGCATTGCTTTTTTTCTTTCCATGGGTATTTCGATTTCATCCTCCAATAAAATTTCGTATCATATTGGCGTCCAGACATCTAGAAAAGCTATTTTCAACTTACGTCTTTATGTATGTATATGTGCGTGGGTGGATATATATGTATGTACCAAACACCCAATCCCTCCCAATTGCATTCCTTTTCCCTCTTAATTTCTTCTATAATCAAACAGATTACTCCAAATTAATAGAGCTTGACCGACTTCAAACACTCAGGTTTCTAAATTCCCAACGTCCCAAATCCCTGAAAATGCCCAAAAGACGAAATTTCGTAATTCCCAATACTCCTTAGCTCCTATACTTTTCTGCAGTGCCTTGCCAATTTAACAAGAAAGGCTAAATCTTGCACTAACCTTATTATTTTGGTGCGTTTCGGCATTAAGGGAGGGTCCTCGTCCGTCGCAGGGCGCTTCATTTTTGTTCTGTCGTTAGCTTCTCTGGTGGAATTGTTTAGATTTTGGGATATCGAGATTCAAAATCTTATGGAAACGCCAAAGAAAATTAGGGTTTCATGTGAAGTGAAGAAGAAACGTTTAGGAAGCGAAAATTGGCGCGAAAATAAGACAGGAGGCGAGAGCGCTTCTTCCGTACGTACAGGAGGGGCAGTGAAGTGACGGCACAACACTGTGTGGGACCCATTCAAGGTTAATTTTCTTAATAGATTTTTTTATTTTTTATTTTTCTACACTTGATAGCAAAATTCATCCTTAAAACGAATGTTTTCAAAAATGAATCCGATGATGTCGATTCGAGCTGCAAATTGAATCTTAAATTAACTGATTCGATCGAATTTATTTAAAATTTTTATTTTTTAAATATAATTATTTATAAAAATTTAAAATATAATATATAAAAATGCTTAAAAAATTTTATTGGTTATCAAATAGGTACTACAAGGACAAATAAAGGCATCAATTATTTGAAAACAATCGCCAAAGGCATACCGATAGAAAGAAAAAAAAAAATCAATGCTAAACCCATAGCACAAAATTTTAAATCTAATAAAAACTTAACATTCACGTGTAAAGATGTACACATATTTGGATATTTTTTTTATATCAAATTGAAATATCGAAAAAAAAATTCAGAATCGAAATTTATTATTGATTTTTTGATTATAACTTAATCGAAGTGTACCGTTAATTTTATTTAAAATAAATCTGGATATTTTATCAAGAATTGAATCGAAAATCGTATTGAATTATACTAAATTATCCTATACTGAAAAAATCGATATTTATTGATTATTATATATAATACTAATAATTTATATATACATATTACTTATAATTTTTATTCTATATGTACTGTTTAAATTTAACTTCATAATTATTTACATTATATATTTTAATACACAAAATTAAAATAATAATTAATTAATAAATTAAACTAAATATTTTAATTATTAAGAATAGAAATTTAATTATTATAATAAATATTCTATCTATATGAATATGAATATGTAACTAAAATAATTTATATTTAATTTAATATATTTTTAATATCACTTAAATATTATTTAATTTTCTTTATAAATATCTATATAAATACGTAAGTTAAGCAATTTATTCATTAATTTCATTTACTTTGAGTATCAATTAACTAATACTCATCTATTTTTAGGATAATACCTATATGAATATCTAAATTAATAATATAATTAAATATATTCATTATATATAATGAAATATGACCAACTAATGTATTATATGAGTGTATGAAGTTGTAAATTAATAATATAATTATATATAATAAAATTTTATCAGTTAATATAATTATATGAGTATATAATTATCTTATCAATTAACTTTATTTACTTTCATATCATGAATAATTAAATGTACTTATATAAGTACATAATAATCTTATTAATTTTTTTTTCGTTTTTAGTATCGCTGAAATAATATTCATTTATTTTTAGCTCAAGGCGTAAATAAATATACAAATTAATAATTTAATTATATAGTTTGAAAATAAAAGAAAATTATTTATTGTATTATATGCATGTATAAAGTGATTTAATACTATACTAAATGCGTGATTTTTTAAGATATGAAATTCAATTAATTATTTTTCATTATAATAATTGAATTCAACTATTCAACTATATATGCTAATAAAATGACAAGAGTACCTATTTAAAATGTTTGATAAACAACTTGAATATTAAGCAATACATGAGAGATGTATTTATTCTAGGTGGTGAAACTTTTCACATGAGATATTGTGCTCACATCTTAAATCTAATTGTGAAAGATGGGCTCAAATGTAATTGCATTGAAGAATCTATTAAAAAAGTTAGAGATGTTATCAAGTACATTAGAAGTAGTCCTCAAATGTTAGATTATTTTAAAAAATATTGTGAAATAATAAATATCATATACACAAAAAGTTTGATCATAGATTGCCTTACTAGGTGAAATTCATTGTACTTGATGTTAGATATTGCTTTGGGGGTACTAAAAAGATTTTGATAAGCTGGAGGATATAGATAACAAGTATTTCATTGAGTTTGTGCCTATTTATTTGATTGAGAGTAATTGAAAACAACTCATAACTCTCACAAAATTTCTAAAAATATTTTATGATGTAACTGGCAAATTGTTTGGATCATTATATTCAACTTCCAACTTGTATTTTCTATAGATTGTGCATATTTTTAATTTATTGCATTCTTCTCAAACTAGTGATGATGATTTTTTAATTAAAATGAAAAAACAAATACAGTCGAAATTTGATAAGTATTGAGGTTCGATTAACATGATGAATCTCATTCTTTTCATAGCTATGGCCTTGAATCCTAGATTTAAAATGAAATTTATAGTTTCAAAATACACAGTTTTTATGGAGAGCATGAGATAGAGAAATTAGTTTTTAAAGTAACAACTGTTTAAATTGATTGATAGAAAAACATAAAAAAATGGAAAGAGGTTAATGTTAATCAAATTGTAGCTCCACCACATAATTTTGATGAAATTAATGATGATGTTGATGCCTGATTTTTGAAAAATAAGGATAAAAAGACAATTGTATCTCAAAGAGATTTGGATGCTTATTTGATTGATAAATTAGTAAAAAAATTTGTTGATTTTGATATTTTGAGTTGGTAGAGGATAAATGAGCTAAATTATCTAATTTTGGCTAAGGTTGCTAGAGATGTCTTGGTTGTTCAGTGCTTGACTATAGCTTCTGAATCAACTTTTAGCATTAGGGAAGGATTTTATATAAATTTAGTAATTCTTTAACTTCGATTACAACAGAAGTTCTCATTTGTTGCCAAAACTATTAAAGATCGGCTACACTTTTGACTTCAGAGGCATCAATCGAATAATTTGAAAATTTTGACTTGGATAATTATTATATTCGCGTAATTTGTTTTTAAATTTTTTATTTAATATTTATATTTTTTGGTGATCTAATTATTTGAAATATGTGTTATTCTTTTAGATATTACTTAAGATTCTGAAAATAGTGTCAGCATAATGCAGAGGAAGATTGTCAAATGTTAATTTTTAAGTAATATATTTTGACTTAAATTTTAATTGTATTTGTATTTATTATTATGTGAATTTATTTTGTAAAATTTTAAAACTATTGAATTATTCGAAATATCGAATTGTATTGTATTGTTTAGTAACGAAAGAACTAAAGAACAGTACTTAATTTTCTTGAATTTTTATAGAATTGTACCGAATTATCCCAAATTTTCAAGACAATACCAATACTTGATTTTAAAAATATCTGAAATTTCAAGACAATATGAAAATTTATAAATCTTCGAATTGTACCGTACCATGTACACCTCTACCCATGAGATTCACCAAAAATTCCTTATCTCTCCCTTCCAATATCCTTTTCTCTATCTTCATAAATTCACAACCATTCCAAATAAATCAAATTAACACAACATTAACTTAAATTATTGAAATATGAAAGCCTAGAAAAACATTAAACTCAACTTACCCAAAGAAATAAAATTCCTAGGTTGAAATCCATTTTCCCCAAATTCATTCTTCATCTAAAATCATCATTTCTCAACTATAATTAGATAGGAAAATGGCTTCTTCTCATGGGAAACAATAACAACCCACACTTATAGATTTCTCAAGAGAAATCGAATAACAAAAAGAGAAGGAAAGGGATAAAAATGTTGATGCTGTTGAAGGAGAGACCAAAAAAGAAGAAGAAGATAAAGAAGAAGAAGAAGAAGAAGAAGAAGCAGCAGTAGCAGCAAATGGAAAGAGAAAAGTGATTCCGGCAGTAAGGGATCAACAACAGAGACGACGATGAAGGCAGAACAAAAAACAAAAGAAAAATCGATAGAAAAAATGGAAAAGAGGGAGAGAAAGGAAAAATTCCTCATGAAATGGATGCAGATTTGAACAAAACGCAGTGTTTTGACATCAAATACGATTTCGAGCCGGTTCAACCCGAGTTTTTTTGGTCTAAATTGAGATTTTTTCGCTTTCAATTTTTTATGTTGGATCAATTCGAATTGCCTGCTGATTCGTGATTCAATCAGTTCCACCATCCGAGTTAAACAGAATTTCAAAACATTGTCTAAAACTTGTAACATCCTTACTATTACAGATCTAAAGATTTAAGCGATTGACCGAAAATTTTTTTTCTCATCTTAAAAATCATATACTTAACCAAATAATTCATTGATTACTAATTCTTATACATAATTCATGTTTACAATTTTAACTTGTCGCTGAATTATAACTGTCTAATTTTATTATTTATTTTATAAAAATTCGGTAATATAACGACTATAAACTTGTCTAGTCCCCTAAAAAATAAATAATTTCACAATCCTTCAAGGGCATAACAATTCATAGCAATATATTATTTTCATCCATACATTCTACATTTCATTTCAAATATACACAATCCATCAATTACCTGCTAATTACATATTTACATATATACAAATACTGTAGCAATACAGATCAATTCTTTTACTTCAACAATTACAAATATATACATGCCAATACAAAAAGATAATTCCTAACTATCTTATATTCCTGCAAAATTGGCTCTTTTGTGTACTATTCCTCCAGAACCTACACGCAGTAATAACTACGTGCTGATCATTAAATATCTTTAATGGTGACTATAAATTGAAATATTTCTCAAACAAGTATAATTACATTAATTATGCAAAAATTCATTATATTTTCTATCAAAAATATAAATACCAATATTCTTAACAATCGTTCAAATTTATTACCAGTACTTTGGTAAACTTTTGAATTTAGTTCAAAACTTTTTATTTTATTACAAAATTATCCTTTTTACATACTAATTATCAAATTGCCACTAGTTTGCTTATTTTCACTTCATATTCAATTATTAGCTTACAAAATTACCAATTGGTCATTATTTTAACTTTTTCATGTAAAATTAATTTTTAATTCTTTTACTTTTTAAAAGTTTTTTTTGGACTGTTTGTTCACTAAATTACCATTTTACCCTTTCTATTCATTTCTTTATCACTTTTAATCTTTACATATAATATTAGGAGAAATTATAGTTTTGCCCCTAAACTTTTTATTTATTTTCAATTGGATCTTTTTTCATTCTAAACTTCACTTTTAGCTTTTTTTTTGTATTTTTAACTTATTCTTATCATTATGCCCATCGTACAATCCTAACAAAAATTTTTAGATCGGATATATGAGATATGGACCTCACAGGATCATGATTTCTTACAGAATAGAATATATAATAGAGCAGATACTATGGAAGATCAGCGATTCTACCATAGCAAAGCAAGTCCCCATAACTTGCACCGCAGTATAGGTGTCCCTATGGCTAGCCAATTATATTCTGAGCTAATATTTGACCGTTTAACTATTACTAAGAGCAAAAATTCACTTAATTTCATTTTACTTTTCATATTTTTAATAGTTTCAATAGTATTTTTTTGTTACAGAAAATTTATCAGTCAACTTTTTCTTTTTTTTTTTGCAAAATTTGTGAATTATTTCACAATAATTCATCATTTTCATTATTTAATGAATTATTTCACAATAATTTAACAAATACATTAGGTACATAATCAAATGATTTTCTAAAAAATTCTTAAATAATTTTCATAAAATTCCCAAAAATTCATGGACACATTAATTCATTTCTATAGTTATTTTATGGCAAAAATTTATAAATATATACAAATTACACTTTAGTTCCCTTTAAGATACAATTCGGCCATTAAAGGAAATCCACATTACATATGCTTTTAATTCAAATTAAACTTTCTAATAGGCATATACAATGTTCTAATTCATTATTCTGAGGTCAAATTCAATTACACATGCATTTTTCTTAGTTTTTTCTAAGTTACATAAAGGAAAATCATGCTAATTCAAGGAAAATAGAAAGATTTAATAGCCATTAACCTTTCTCCTTAGCTTAGGCTTGCCTCCACTTCATTTTCTTTCCCTTTGGCCTTGGAAGCTTGTCCTTCACCTTAAGAACCTACCATGGACAAATACTTTATCATAAGAAACACTATCTTTTTATTCTTACATGCTTAAATTAACCACATGAATGAACTCTAGGCACCTACAAACACTTATAGGTACTTTAGAATAAAATTAAAATCATGATTTTTTCTTACCTCAAATTGACACTCTAAGCTTTCCAACTTGATTTCTTTTGCTTTTCTTTCTCTAACCAAGTAATTGAGGCTTAAATCTGTTAGTGGTTATGCCTTAGTCCATATGTTTGGTTCTTTATGTAATGTCATATTTCATTTTATAAAATTGAATTTTCTTCATGTTATTATATTTTGGCATGTTAGAATATAATAATATTTGTAAATAACAATTTAATGTTATTTTGACTATCTCTAGTTATTTATCATTAAAGGATTAATGATAAAGAAAACTAGTACGAGTTTGATTGATAATTATGGGATAATTATATATGATGATATAAATCAAACTTGTAGGTACTTGTTAGAGAATAGAGTACTGGATTGATCCGCTATGAGACACTACATGGGTTAATGCCATTGGTGATATCATAATAGTTATGTTATTGATCCTTAGACCTGAGATTATCATAGTATCATACATGATGAGCATTATGTTTTGACATAACTATCTTTAATCGGATAATAATAAAGGTTATGATTCGACATGATGAGAATCATGTAGAGGATAATGAATAATCAAGATGGAATTTATCCCTCTTTTATGAGAGAGATATCTATTGTGCCCCTCGATAAGTAGAACTGAGAAATGCATGGTCGTGCTCAAATGAATTGATGATGAGATCAATGTCATTTGATATTATCAGTTTATTTAGTGATCGAAAAATTATATGTTTGAACTATATAAGTTTGGCATGGACCATGACTTATATTCAAACAAGATATCGTGTGACAAAGAGATTATAACATGTTCTATTAGGTTAAAATTAAATTATTGATATTCATATTAATAATATCTTGCTAGAGACCACTTATGACTTATAGGCCCGTGATGGGATTAGGGTCCATGGCTAACATAATATGAACCTATTGGATCGCACACATAGAATGTGATGAATGGACTAAGAGTTAATTCGACCATTTTGAATTTTATTTTATGACAAATTAAAATTCGAAATAAATAATGAAATAAATAAATATTAATTAGGATTAATATTATATTTTATTTTAAATAAGAAATAAAGTATTTCTTATTTTAATAAGAAATATATAAGCCCGATATTATCTCTCTCTCTCTTAATTAGGGTTAGGCTAACTATATATACATATGATATGTAAGGTTTGTAACCCTAAGAGACACACTAGAAAGTGAGGCGTCACTTTGAGAGAAAAGAAAAGGGAGAAAAAAACGTTTTCTCTAACCCTAGTCGTCATAGAAGGGAGCTAGCACATCAGGCAAATTCGTTCGACGTGTTCGAGTGTGGATACTAGTAGAAGATGTTCGGTTCTTGCGGGGCAACACCTACAAGACCTTTTTGAAGATGTTAGTAATCGTTACTCTTGCTCACAATTGATTTAATTGGATCGCATGGATCCTGGTGGATTTCATTTTTTTCGTTGCATTTTATTTTATTTTTCCTATGATGAAACCCAAGAAAATCATCATCTAGAGAGGTAAAAATTTATTTAATAAGCTTGAATTGTGAGAGAAAAGGAAAGAAAATTTGAAAAAAGGGAGGGAAAATAGGTTATGGTGGTTCAGCCAAAGCAAGAAGGAGATGGTGGCTGAGAAGATAAGATTGGCTGGTCAAAATATCATCTTCCATTATGCTTTTATAGTGGCTTAATTAGGTTGGGCTTTGGTTCAACCCAAGCCCACTAATTTGAATCCAATAACCCAAAATCAAGCCCATTATATCATTTTCTATAATTTTCTCACTTTTCAATTCCAAAATACTCTAAAATTAATTTCATCATTCTTATCATATCAAAAATAGGTTGTACACAAACTTTCAGTCCAATCGGAGTCAGTTACTAGTTTGATTCAATCAGATCGATCCAATTCAATAATTACTCGTGTTACAGAAAAGTTAATTTTTTACAACCAAAATATTCTACGTATCATTTTAGGTATATATTCAAATTTTTAAAATTTTTAGACCTTATTTGTTATTTTTAAAGATTCGATCAAACATAAGTCAACCTAGTTACTATTTTAATCGAACCGCTTCTTTTTTCGTATTTTTAATTTTTGGAGGTCTATTTGATCTCAATTTCACTTCAAATTTTAACTCCGGACTAACCGTGATCAATATTTTTCGATAGTTAAATAAAATATTTTTCACCTCCGAATATACTTTTCAGTTTGAAAATACTGTTCACTATCGAAAAATACTATTATGGCTGACTCGGCGTTTATACCATTACAAAACTAATTTGAAATTTGCAATTATACCAAGCAAATGGTTAATATTAAATTTCTAAAGTGAAGCATACAATGCAGAAATTTACAACAGTTTATGGACCAGAAATTGGAATTTGATTTCAAATATTTCAATAAAATACTTTAAAGTAATTTTAAAAATTTAGGACAAATATCATTTTTAAATAAGCTATCTTAAAAAAATAATTGATTTAATGAGAAATTATAATTTTGAAAAATTCAAAAATACAAAATGATTAAAATTGACTAAAATAAAAAATTTAAAGACGAAATGTCAACAAATGGAAATTTGAAAATAAAATGTTAAAAATTTTAAAATTCGAGATCTAAAATAGGTGTTTTGCCTTTATCTATTTATGATGTGCTAATTTATTGTCCATGTACCTTGAATATCATTTTTTTTTTCACTTACAAAAAGTATATTTATTTATAATTTTCTCAAGTTATTATCACTTATGGAAAAAAAAACTAATACGAAACAATTGGTAATTTTTTTTCTCGATAAAAAAATTATTACAATCATTTACAAGCTTGAATGTAAAATAATTTGTATTTATATTTTTATTTTGATTAATATGATTTTTTTTTATGTCATCTCTCCCAACACTTTGGCAGTGTTTACTAAAAAAATGTTTTTTTTTAAACAAAGGTCGCAAAATGGCAAAAACATATCAGCCATAATTCAACTTAATTTTTACTAATATACGTTAGTTTAATATTTTATGTTCAAATCTTCACTCTCCTTTATATATATATATATATATATATATATATATATATATATATATATATATATATTGCACATTAATATAGCTGTGCTAATAATAAAGAGAAATTTGAAGAACTTTTCCTTGTTATATGTTATTTTTAGTGACAATCATGGAAGTCCCCTCGCTAATATTATGCGCTAATACTAGCATCCCCCCCTCTCCCTCTCCCTACATATACATAACCTTCCATCTTGAGAAAAATAATGTGAAAAAAAAGAAGTGATACAAAGCAAGCATGAACTAATAAGGTTCCAAAAAAAAAAACCCAAACAAATATCTTGGCTTTGATGATATTCTAACGGGTTGGGCAGGTGATAGAGTATAAAAAGCAGCTCCATCATTCTCGGATCATTTGGGTGCTTGAATCCTTCTTTTTAATGGCCATCACGACTACAACAATAACATCATCATTTCCACCAATAAAGATCCAATCTTTATCATCCTCTTCTCCTCCACTTGTTTCTTCTTCCTCTAAGTTTGGGGCAAGTAAATACTTTTTCTCCAATGAAGCTCTTACCAATGTTCGGCTAGAAAAGGCGACAGGAGATTTGATAGCTAGGAGAAGGAAAAGAAGAAAACAGTTCTATTATTTGAAAATGGAGGAGGAGAAAGATATACTATTTGAACCAGCTTTACTTGAGACTGTAATTGGTGGGTTTTAAAGCCAAATTGAGGAGGCAAAATTATGTCTTTTTCTCAATTTACGTTCCTTAGAAATATGCATTTTTGTTTCAGATTTCTAGTTCTCACACAAACTATCGACTCTCAGATTAATTCGGAAGAATATAAAAATGTTTAATTTTTATTTGGAAGAACTTGTATACATATTTATGTGATTGAATTCCTTTGGATCGTGATATTTTTTTGCCATTCATTCAAGAACTATTTGCCGAATTTGATTGAATCATACTGCCAAAAAATTGCCATTTGATTGAAATGTGCATCGCTATCCATTAATCCCTTAGCTGGTAAGCCCAATTTTTAGTTGTATTAGTTGTAATTGAGCTTATTTGACTACCAATTGTGCTAGTTTCTGGGCAATTTTATTGCGTCTTGCTTGATTTCTACTTCTGGTGAGCGTTGAACTTTGTAAACTTCAGAATTCAGATAGGAATTTACATCAGGCCTTATTAGTTCTCCTGAGTATTTCATTTTAGCGGTAATTTTTATCGACAATTTTTTTTTGTCACTTCAAAGTTATTCACCTGTATAAGACTGAAGTCGTTAGAAGCTAACAAGAAGAAGCAAGGCTAGAAGTAGCAAGAAGAAGAATTATTGAAGTTCAACGACATGAGCCTACTTTGAAGCAGTTGGCTAGCGCTAGTAGAACAGGACAAAGGAGTGTAGATAAGATACTATGTAAAGGAAGAGTATCACGGGAAAGGATTACTCAAAACTACCGAGGCCTTATTATCTCCATTGCCAATACTTACAGAGGCAGAGGATTAGGCAATCAAGACCTTATTCAGGTTCTTAACATATTCTCCTTTTAACATTCTTGGAAAATCTGTGATATGTAAAAATGTACTGTACTTTTATCTGGGAAGGAAGCATGGGGCTTCTTCGGGGTGCTGAACGATTTGATCCTAGGAAAGGAAGCAAACTATCTACTTATGTTTACTGGTGGATCAAAGAAGCCATTGTTACATCCATTTCTAACAAATCCAGATTAGTCAAATTACCAGTAAATACTTTATACTTAAGATTTCCATTTTTTTGCTAATATAAGATTTGGTTTCAGTAATGGATTTTGCTATATGCTACCTACTTTTGCTTTGATCTAGTATAGAGAAGCATGCAAGACAAGCTCACAAAAATTGCAGAAGCTAAAGTTGAATGGAGAAAAAGATTAGCGAGGCTGCCTTCTTATGATGAGATTGCAGAAGTGCTCAAGATTCATGTTTCAACAGTTGGGCTTGGTTTTCAGATGAGCAGATCGCCTCTGTCTTTGGATCGAGCCATTAGTGATCAAGGCAGTTTAACAATCCAGGTACTTCTGCAACTTCAATGATATCTCCTTTGCTAAAGAAAAGTTTTTTGAAAATATTAGAAGTACCCAATTTGATACATTAATAGATATTTCAACATTCTAATGCATTTCTATTGCAGGAGATCATACCAGGGCCAGATGATATGCTACCGGAAAAGATGTTAAAAAAACAGCTAATGAAACAAGAGTTGGAGAAGCTTACTGAGACGCTTAGCAAAAGAGAAGCATGCATATTGAGATTAAGCTTTAGACTGAATGGACAGACACCTCAGTCTTATGAGGAGATAGGAAGATTGTTTTAGTTGTCAAGGGAGAGGATTAGACAGATCAATAAAATTGCACTGTCGAAATTAAAATATAGAGGCATTGTGGATGATTTAAAAGTATATATTCTATAGAATACTCAGCTGGTAATCAATGAAAACTTAAAAATGTTTGTAAAGAGAAAAAACAAAGGGAATAAGGTTTGTGCACTTTTGTGTTGGTGTATGGTTCTTTATGGAGCAAATACCAACAAGAGAAGCATGGTGTTTCATGTTTAAATTCAATTGTCCTATAAATTATCACATATAGATAATTTTATTATTTGATTTTTGTCGAAATATGATTAAATACCTCATGCTTTCATTACAACTAAGTTTTATTATTATATTAGATGGAGCTAGCTAACTATATAATTTCGTTATCTCTAAATTTTTTTTCCAAAATTAAATCCACCTCGATATCTAGAAATTGTGGATCTTTAACCGCACTTTCTCTCCCTGTAATCCTAGACCTATCTCTATACTTCTTTCTACCCTCAAATTGCTAAATTTGTACAAATTTTAGAACTGGGGGTACTTGGATGTCTATGTAACATGTTTCCAAATTATCTTAAACAACCTTTTTATTTTTGTCTTAATTTGTACTATGTGCATCTACTACGGGATGTAGTCATTTCTTATCCCGTGCAATCTTGTATAACCACTCATCCATTTAACATCATCTGCAATTTCTGCCACATTCATCTTGAGGATGTGTTTGGCTTTAGTTGCCCAACGCTCACTTCGTAAAGCATAACTGATTTGATTGTTCTATAAAATGTTCCTCCTTTTGTTGCATGGCTTTGCCACTTCTCCGTTTCATCCATCCGGTCTTGATCACTTGTGTTCCATTTTCATATCTTTATATATATACACACACACACACATTTGAAATGGCTACATGCACCACCTAATCTCACTTCCTCAACATTCTTCTTACTTGGACTAAAATACTTCATCTTACTTCTACTTAATATGAGACCCCTGCTCTTAAAAGTCTTTTCCACAGTTCCAATTTTTAGTTAACTCTTTGGTCTCATCAACAAGGGCCTTGTGGGTGTGCAACTAATGGGTTTGCAATTCTCTATTTCTTTCACTCAGTTTTCTTTCTGTGAATAACTGCCCTGATATGCCATTTTTTACCCCCTTTCCTTACTAGGTCTATGTGGAGTGCCTAAGTGAAAATGTCTCCATCAAACAAGGAGGAGAAATATCTATGAAAAAGGTCTTCTTGCATGCATATTTCAGTTATAATAATTATATTTCTCCAGTATTAATTTGTTTCTGCTTCATTGCAAACTTATGTGATTCCATTGGGTCGGGCATTCTAAAACACAACTTGCTAAGATCAAGCCCAGTGACGTCACTACAAGAAAAATTCAACATACCGATGGAAATTTCTGACAGAATTGAGTGAAATTTCGTTAGGAAACAAAAATGCTGATGGAAATTGGCGAAAGAGATACGGTTGTAGGCACTTTTGCCGACGGAAAAAACTCCGTCAGTAATTTTACCGACGGAATATATTTCATCGTCAATTCCGTCACTAAATGAAGACCAATTATTGTCGTCGTTTACCTTTTTTTACCGACGGAAAACTATTTCGTAGGTAAATTTGGCGACGGAAAGAGCTATTCCGTAGGCAAATTTAGCTTTTCCGTTGGCAATATTTTCCTACAGTATGATATTTTTCGTAGCTAAATTTACCGACGGAAATAGATCTTCCGTAAGGAAATTTAGCAACAAAAAACTATATTTTGGCTATATTTTGACAAAAAAATGAAAATTTATTTTATTTATTATTTAATTTTCTCTCAAATTTTAATTTATTTTCTATATATAGTGGAATCATAATCAACAATATAATATAAAATATATAATTTACAATAATAAATTAATAGAAATCAAATAAGAACATTAAATTTATAATATTCAATAACACATCATTTTCTTACAAGTCTTTAAAGTATAAATATTAGCCTTAACATTGCAGTCAAATCGTTATTAGTCCCAAAAGTAATAAAATCTAAACCCTTATTATGTCATCACGGGTGGATTATCTGGATGCTGCGATGTGCTGCCTTCCCCCCTTACTTCTTTCATCTAAGTACAAAGCTCAGCTATGTATTCCATAGACTCGCGCAATTGAGTTGCTAATAAACTAACAGTACTCCGAAGTTCAACTACTTCCTGACCTAATGCAGCTTGTCTACTGGAGGCAACTGTACTGGATGTAGAGGAATGCGTATATTATGTATTTGCAAAAGATCCAAGGCCAAAAATTCTGCCTCGACGGTCCCTACCACCAATAAGTTGTAGATATGTCTGATTCTCATCAATATTTGGGTTATCCTGCGACTAACGTTGTACCTCCTCTTGTATTTGATCCCGTCATTATAATTATTTATACTACTTAGTTATAATTTTAAACTAATATTATATAAGAAATGAATATTGAAATATATACTTCACATTGCATACATTTAATTGCCTGCATCGATCATTGATAAATGTTACACCATCATGCTTTTTGGTGTGAGTATGCACAAAGACCTGTAGTGATGTAGGCTTTTGGCCAGTAGACTTTTCCTGCGTAGAATAGAGATAAATTACCTACAGTTCGAAAAAATTTTAGGAGGATTGCATTTAATTTTATGATATTTACCCCCTATTAAACAAAAAATAAGTCTCAACCAGCCAACCATTAATAAGGCACCAAAAATCTTTTTTCCAAAATGAACCATCATAATATAAAGATTACAACTAACAGCATCGAAAAAAACAACAAATGATTCTAAAAAAATGGCAGTAACATAGATATAGAATAACAATCCTACGTTTAATTCTATTTTTATACATATATATACAATTACTTTAATCATCTTTATTATGAGGATGTCATATATTTTATAAGTTAAGCTTACTCCGATTGGTAATTTGTATTCCTAACTTCCATTCCATATTTAACATATATTAGGTGATGCTAATTTACTATTCATTTGGTAAAATTTTCGGCAACATAACAACTTAAAAATTATGCTTCCCAAACCTGCAAATAGCAAATTTTACACTCCTAATCAAGGTCCTCCACCTCCATAACTTCATTTACAATCACAAAATATGGCAATAACAAGACATACATAGTAACAAGACATATAATCTAATAGAATTAAACGTATTGCTTCTAAAAGAATAGCAAGATCCATCAAAAGCACAAAATTCAAAATATAAATGTGAAGTTTTAATACTTATAATTTTCTTTGCATGCTTCTGGTGGGTCATAGATCCACCAGTGTGCACAGGTAGACTCTCCCCCTCAGGTCCTCCCCTTCTGTTACTTGAATTTCGCTCAGAAATGGATTTAGCCTCGGACGTTGACCAATAATTCTGCCAATTGTCCCATATTTCTTCTGATATAAAACGACGCTATTCACTGCTCAGTTTATAGGAACTAATAAAATCTCTGTACCGTGCATGAGCTCGACTCTCCTATACGTTGTAAATAACATCAAATTTTAAATCCCAAAAAAAGACAAAATAAGTTATTTATCATTTAAAGTTTAGATAAATACAGGCACGTGTCATAATATGTGATATATTGTAATATCCTTCTCCCTTGAATATCTTGAATCTACAAGAGAATAGTTTCTATTCCTGTCTGTTGTGGATATGAGAGAAAAGATGCAAGAAGAATATTCTACAGGACAACAATGGGGGAGAAACTATTGGAACAAGGAATCAATGTTGGACAAAATGTGAATAACATAAACAAATATAAGCTTCTAAAGCCCAAGCAAAACTCACCAAGTTCATAAAAGATGAAAAAGTTTCCAACTTTGACAAAGAAGCTCCATATACATAACTATATTAACTCAAAACACCATTAAAACAGAAACCAAAATGGCTGCACTGCTTTTCTTTGTGAGTATCATATTGTGATTAAGTGCTGTATTAGTCATCTATTAGGTACAAAATATAGATAACTCAATTAAGTACTGTATTTGTCATCTATTAAGTGCTGCTAGTGGTTTTTTTAGTGTTACAAAATATAGATACCTCAATTAATCCTGTTCCACAACAACTCTTTGAGCTTACTTCAAATCCTGCAAAAACATTTATAGCAATCCATCACTAGAATTTTGCAGAAAAATTCTATGAAGATGATTAACTTTTTTCTTGATTCTTGAGGATTTTGGATGAGTGCAAGTAGAGGTTTGTAGAGATCAAAGTATAAAATAGAAGAATTGACAAGGCTAGTGTTGAGGAAATTTAATTCAGAATATAACTTGGAGTTGAAAATTTTTACTGCTCTGTTAAATCTATGTCTGCTAAATTTGATGCCAATCCTCTTCTCGATAATCTTGTTCCTAAATATAATGCTGATCAAGACAAAACTAGATGTACTTTTATTTTGCCAAATTTAGATATTTAAATTTGTTGTCTTAATGATAATTGCAAGTTACTTTAATTAATAAATTGAAGAATTCAACCTCTGCATTTAAGTTCACGAAGTGAATTTTATACAATTGGTTTAACGTTTTCTTAAGAAAATAAAAAAAGATGTTTGTTAATGTTTTTAAGTTACATATAATAGGCATGCAAATAAGTGTTTAATGATGTATTAGTAAAAGCTAGCAGAATTCAACCTCTGCATTTAAGTTCATGAAGTGAATTTTATACAATTGGTTTAATGTTTTCTTAAGAAAATAAAAAAAGATGTTTGTTAATGTTTTTAAGTTACATATAATAGGCATGCAAATAAGTGTTTAATGATGTATTAGTAAAAGCTAGCACTTGAGAAACTAATATTAAATTACAGATGAATATTTGGACCTTTGAACAAAAGAACTGCAGAGATTGGTTTCCAGGGCCGAAGTACAACACTCAGCCGAGTGCCATAAACACTCAGCTGAGTGGTCTACCTCGGTTTGCCCAGTCCCATTTCGTCTTTGGTACTTTTAATCCAATTCTAATATAATAACATTCTTTTGCCTTTGGAATAGTTTCTATATACCAAAATCAATATAGTTGATGCATGATAGTATAAAATTATAAAGAGCTTTAGAGGGAAAAAGACAATAAAGATATAGTTTTGGCTAAGTTTTTAATGTGAGGAGTCCTTACTGTTATTGTGTTTGGGAATTGTTTTAAATAGCTGCTGTTTGCTATCTTAATTTCTTAATCAATGGGATATAAAATGTCTTCTACATGATGGTTCAACTTTAAAGTAAACCAATAATATAAGAACTTGGTTTTGGCAAGGTTTAAATTATATTATTTAACTATGGTAGTGTTCAATTGCCTAAGTTCCATTCCTTTATTCTATTATATGACAAGTTATTGTTCTGAATGGAATCTACGTAACTATGGTAAATTACGTAGGTATGTTTCTGTTTTATGGAATCTAAATGGAATTATACCAAGGCAGAAAAAAGAGTATGGGAACAAATTGAATAAATAATACAAAAAGAAAAGGTAAGAAAGACCTGCAAAGAAACATGAGATTGGTTATAGAATCCTCGTCTTCCCCAGTCGCCTACAACCAATAGGCAAAGAGATCCATCAGGTTTGGGTGAATGTTGAAATCGGTGAAGCTCTGTGATGGAAAGATGGATAGTACTGAAGCATAAAAGAGCAGAGATTACAAAGCTTAGTTTAGACATGGTTGTGGCTCTACTTCAACTGAGTGTTAAAGACATTCTTAGAATATGGTTCTGTTTTTTTTACGGGTTAAACACTCACTTGAGCTCTGTTTTAATGGGTAAACATTTGTCTCTTTATTATCTTATAATAACCTTTACCTGAAATAAATTAATAGACCTAAAGAAGGGAGAGGATAACCTTTACCTGGAGGATCATCATCTCTCTTTAGTAGTTGATGTGAAGTCGTTGGATAATTCGCAGCCAAAAGTTAGAATGAAAGTGGATAAAGTGGGAAGAAAATGGTCGGCGGCTTGCTCTGCGAGGGAAGAGGCACATTAGGGTTCTTCGTTTTCTATATATATGTATATATATACTAAATTTTTAATAAATATTAATTCTAATTAACATATTTTAAATTAATATGTTAACATACTTAATTTGTCACTTTAATTAATTAATTAATTAATTAATAATAATAATAATATTATTATTAATTAAATTTTTTATTATTTTTAAATAAACTACTAAATTTTTAATAAATATTAATTCTAATTAACAAATTTTAAATTAATATGTTAACATACTTAATTTGTCACTTTAATTAATAATAATAATAATAATAATAATAATAATATTATTATTATTATTATTAATTAAAAATTTTTATTATTTTTAAATAAAATGCTAATTTTTAATAAATATTAATTATAATTAACATATTTTAAATTAATATGTTAACATACTTAATTTGTCACTTTAATTGATAAATAATAATAATATTATTATTCTTATTATTAATTAATTTTAAATTATTTTTAAATAAACTACTAAATTTTTAATAAATATTAATTCTAATTAACATATTTTAAATTAATATGTTAACATACTTAATTTGTCACTTTAATTACCGACAGAACTGTGGTTCTGTAGGCAATTTACCTGCGAAAATACAATTCCGTAGGGAAATTGCCTACGGAGGAAAATTTCGTAGGGAAATTTCCTACGGAAATATATTTCTGTAGGTAAATTACCGACGAAAATAATTTCCATCAGTAATTTACCCACGAAACAATAATTTCGTAGGCAATTTTTCTACGAAAATACGATTCCGTCGGTAATTTACCTATGGAAATAGGATTCAGTCGGTAAATTATCTACGGAAACCAATTCCGTCGGTAAATTTCATGTGAAATTTTACCCTCGAAATATTGGCGCTAAATTTACGACGGATATTTTAAAATTTGTCGCTAATTTCCGTTGGTAAATTGGGCGGTAATATTTCCCTCCATTACTTACGATGGATTTATTATTCCGTCGTAATATATATATTTTCAGACACTTTTTCCTAAGGAAAAGAATTTTCCATCGGTAATTACCTATGGAATATATTCCGTCGGTAATTGACATTAAACCCCAATTTTTCTTTTATAATATTGCAAGAATAAATTATAAAGTTAATACTAAATCCAAATTGCATGAATATAGTGCCCATAATGTTTAATTTGTTAGATTAAATGCTCTATTTAAATATAAATAAAATTTAATTATTAAAAATGAAAATTATATAATAATAGTATTTAAAAAATAAAAATGAAAATCATATAAAAATAGTCATAATTAATTAACTAATTTTTGCCATTGGCAACTATTGCAGCTAGTGTTGCTATGATTGTTTTCATTAAAGTTGGATTCCACCATTCTTTTCTATATATTTGTTCTAAATTATTAGTATTATATTTTACTTTTTTATTTTCAGAATATGTAATTAATTTTCTAATTTCTTATTTTTTTCTTTTTTGATAATGCTTGTCTTATTTCACTATAATATGATTTTAATTTTTTTAATAAAATACTCTAGTTAATGTAGGGCTTTTTTAGGGGAATTTTTAGAAAAGCAAGAAAAATCCGGAGTTCCAATTTATGATATTATAATAATTTTTCATGATATTAATTGCCACCTACCAAAGAATTAACTAATCACTTTCTCTCCACTTAAAAGTCTTGTGAAAGAAGCACCAATCTCGTGCATACTATATAAAAATAAAAATATAGATACTATTATAATTTTAACAAAAATAGCTTATTAGAAAGCTTATCTGTTGGAGGTAAAAATTACATGACCACATCATATTAAATGAATTAATTGTCTTTAATATTGGATAATGACTAATAATGATATGTAATTTTTTTAAGGCAAACAAGCCACTTTATTACTGTGAAATAAAATCAACGGCAAGAGTTGAAAAAAATACAAGATAGGAGATTTATGTCTCAAAACATAATGGCATAGGATTGGAGGTTCTATTTATATAAATACTAAATATATTTATTAATACACGTTGCAATTCGAAATACTAAATATTATAAAATTATTTTCTATTTTACAATAAATGATAGGATAAATTATTTAGATATAAATTTATTATTAATATAGTCACTAAATAAAAATTTACATGAATTTAGTTTAGATTAACTTGTATAATTCAATTTTTTCAATTTTCCTACGGAATGAAATTTTCGTAGGTAAAATACCGACGAAAATTTTCGTAGGTAAAATACCGACGAAAACATAATTTCATAGGGAATTTACCTACGGAATTCCGTCTGTAATAATTTTTCGTAGGGAATTTTCCGACGAAAATAGGATTTCGTAGGTAAATTACCGACGAAAAGTTATTTCGTCGGTAATTTCCCTACGAAAACATAATTTCGTCGGTAATTTACCTATGAAATCGTATTTTCGTAGGGTCCGTAGGTAAATTACTGACAGAATAACTTTCTGTCGGTAATTTACCTATCGAAAATTAATTTCGTAGGGAGTTTCCCGACGAAATAATTTTTCATCGGTAATTTAACTACGAAAAATTATTTTCATAGGGAATTTCCCGACGAAAATTGGATTCCGTCGGTAATTTACCTACTGAAAAAGATTCCGTCGGTAATTTACCTACAAAAATGAATTCCGTCGGTAAATTTCGTAAGAAATTTTAGCCGCGAAGTACTGGCGCCAAATTTACGATGGATTTTTACAAATCCATCGCTAATTTCCATCGGTAAATTTGGGCGGCAAATTTCCCTCCATTAATTATGACGAAATTATTTTTTTCGTCGCAAAATACATATTTTCAGACGTTTTTCCCTACGAAAAACATTTTTTCGTCGGTAATTGCCTACAAAAAATTTTTCGTCGGTATTTGAGAATTTTCTTGTAGTATATGGAGGCTGGGGCTAGAGTTCATCTTCCTACATCATGTACTGAGACTAAAATTTCCAAGATGTTTGACGCCATTCTGAGTTGAACTTTATATCCAAATGCTAATGAGATTAACTATCTACAAAGGCTTGTCAAGTACAATGCTTGTCTTAATTTGACTTCAAATTCTTGTTATAGCTAACAAAATTCTGAATTTTGTGTAAATGAGTTTTAGCTTTAGGGATGTCATATACCAAAAACTTATGTGGCAGCAATATCTCTTTGCCATTTGCTGCATAATTTGACATGTTATTACTTCAATTTTAGGACTCTGAGATAATTGTTCTAAACAAACCTCCAAGATTACCTGTCAAGGGGTATCACTAGTGTCACCATTTCTCTTATTATACCGTTTTCTTTCTTAGTTGTTCCCTGCTGATCTATTTTTATGTCTAATTTTGTTAGGGGCATCTTCTAGTTCATAACAGTATGGATGCATTGGCTGCTGTAGCTTTGTCTTATGGTTATGATGAGGGGCCTAAGTTGGTAAGCCTCTTTGCAAGTGAGTTTTTCTCATTTGGAGGTCATCATTCATGTTTGGGATAGTTGTTACCAAAAAAAATAAAAAGTACTATATTGAATTATCCCTTGTTTTATTTTATATTTTTAACTTTCGATTATTATTTTGCTATTCTATTGATATCTCTCTCAAATAGTTGTTTCTTTCTAGGTGCAATGCCTTAATAGAGAGAGCAACGATCTCCTCTTAATGGGGCAAAATAAAGAAAGCTCTGATCATCTTCAGTGGCTATTTAGTGACAAATAAATCAAGTTCTCGGTGTAAGGTATATATGGCCTACATAGGGCAGTTAAGGGCATTAAAAATATTGGTAAGGTAGATTATTTGATGTTTCCACCTTTAATTGTGTAGAGAATATGGCTCAACACCCTTATATTATTCCATGTAATATGTATTTATAGGTACAGCAGTAGAGGCATAGTATGATACAAAGATATATACAAGGCATAGAGAACTAAACAACAAAAGAGATTACTGAGAGTAGAACCCTTCCTTATTATCCCCCCACTAGTTGAACAGAAGGATGAACGTTGAGCTTGGAACTGAGCAAATGGAATCTGGTACGAGACAGCCCCTTAGTTAGAATATCAGCCACCTGATCAACTATAGAAATGTATCGAACTACTAGACCCTTGGAATGAACTTTATCCCAAACAAAACAAAAATCAATCTCTAAGTATTTATCGTTAGAGTCAAAAATAGGATTAGTAGTAAGGTATATTGCACTCAGATTGTCCCACCGCAACACTGAAGGATGAGAAATCATTTGATCAATCTCACTTAATAACATCATGATCCAACTAGCTTCAGAGGTTGTAAAAGCAATGGCCAGATACTCTGCTTCTGTAGAGGAACGAGACACTGTCCGCTGCTTTTTTAAACTCCAAGAAACCAGATTGGAACCAAGAAAAATAGCATATCCAGTGGTTGACTTCCTATCATCCGAATCACCACCCCAATCCACATCAGAGAAGTAGAAAATTTGATTAACTAATGAATAATGGAACTGCAAACCATGGTCAACAATGCCACACAAATATCTCAAGATTCTTTTAACAGCATACCAATGATTTAAAGTAGGTGCATGCATGAATTGGGAGACCTTATTAACAACAAAGGCAATGTCAAGAAGAGTAAATGTCAAGTATTGAAGGATGCCAACAATGCTGCGATAATGGCTGGAATCAAGAAATGGATCACTATCCTGTAGGCTCAATTTTGGCGAAGAATTTACTGGACTAGATATAGACTTGTAGTGCTGCATTTGTGCCTTCCACAAAATAGTATGAACACATTTAGATTGGTGCAATAAAAGGCCAGACTTATTCCAAGTAGCCTCAAGACCAAGAAAATAGGATAACTTTCCCAAATTTCGAATACTGAATTTATGCTCAAGGAAATCGATGAGGTGCTCCATTAGCTTGGGGTCTATTCCAGTTAACAACAAATCATCAACATATATATGACAATAAAGTCGAGTAGAGCCTTTAATAAAGTAATATAGATAAGAATCAGACTTGAAGCCGGTGAACCCAAATGATTGAAGAGTGGTTGTTAGCTTCTCATGCCATATACGCGGTGACTGTTTAAGACCATAAATAGATTTTCAAAGGCCAGCTGGGCAACATTGACAAACCTAGGGGGTTGAGCCATAAACACCTCTTCCTTTAAGTTACCATGCAAAAATGCATTTGATACATCAAGTTGAATGACATTCCAGTGTAGAGAAACAACTATGGATAAAATTACCCGAATAGTACTGGCTGCACCATCGAATTAAAAGTTTATGTAAAATCGATACCTGGTTGTTGATGGAAACCTTTAGCAACTAAGCAAGCTTTATAGCGATCAATAGAACCATCAACCTTCATCTTGGTTTTGAAAACCCATTTGTACCCAACAAGATTAGCATTGGAATGTGGGGGTACTAGTTTCCAAGTGCCATTAGCCATTAAGGAATTATACTCTACTGTCATTGCTTGATGCCAGTGAGCAAACTTGGCAGCTTGTGTAAAGGATGTGGGATCGGATGTAGAGATGGTAAAGTGTAAGACCTGCAATTTTAAGGATCCTATTTGTAAATGGGTAACCATCTTATGTTGCTTAATAGGGGCTGTAAGCAACTCAAGGAGGTGAGAAGGTGGAGCATGAGGTGTTTGAGCAACCGGTGGTTCAACAAGAGGTTTGCAAGGGTCACCAGCCAATAAGGTAGTCGAAATGGGGGATGAAGTAGAGTCATGAGTGTGAGATAAGGCAAAAATAGATAAGCTATTATGCACAGGTGATGGAGATGGCAAGGCAATCAGTGTGGTTGTAACAGTGGGCAAACGGGTAGGGGCTGACAGTGGGACTAAAACTGGAAGAAAAAGGACACAGGGGACTGATGAAGTTGATTTTGGAGGGATACCGGTGCCTTGTTGCAGTAGACGCTCAAATGGAAAATCCTGTTTGTGGAAAAGAACATGACACGAGATATAGAATTTGTTGGACACAGGATCAAAACACTTAAACCCTTTACGGATTTTACTGTAGCCTAAGAAGACACAAGGTAAAGAACGATAAGAAAGTATATGAGACACATAAGGGCGCAACCAAGGATAGCATAATTAACCAAACGTCCACAGTTGAGAAATATCAGGCATAAGTCCAAACAATTTGTGAAATGGTACGTCAAAATTAAGAGAAGCAGTAGGTAGGCAATTAATAATATATGTGACTGTATAAAAAACAAATGTCCAAAATTTAACAGGCAACCTAGCATGATTTAACAATGTAAGGCTAGTTTCAATAATATGGCGATGTTTATATTCAGCACAACCATTTTGTTCAGGTGTGTACAGGCAAGAGGAGCGTTGGGAAATGCCATGTTCAACCAGGTTAGAAGTTAAAACGCAAAACTCACCTCCCCAATCAGATTGAAAATATTTAATTGGATAACCAAAATATTTCTCAACAACAGAACAAAACTTAATAAATGTAGGCAATACATTAGATTTACGTTTGAGAAAATAAATCCACAAATATTTACTAAAATGATCTTAGAACACAACATAATAAGATAAACCATCATAAGACTGAATGCGAGATGGACCCCTAACATCATAACATATCAATTTAAGTGGTTGCTTGGTATGAAAATGAGACTGAGGAAATGGTAACCGATGTATTTTGCTTACGGCATATGCATGACAAAAAAAAAGCAATTTTATTTGAAACAGAAACTAAATGACTATCTAAAAATTTCCTAAGAACTGGAGCAGAGGTATGGCCAAGGCGAGCATGCCATATTGACACAGACGCCACATTAATTTGAACAGAAATAGAAGAGGAAATTGGAAGGTAATACAAGCCATTCTTACTCCAGCCTTTGAGAAGGACCTTTTTCGTTGCCAAGTCCTTAATCAAAAAACGATCAGAGAAGAATTCCACTGAAATATCATTATAAGAGGTTAAAGATCGAATAGAGACCAAATTCTGTGAGGTAGAAGGAACATATAACACATCCCGAAAAGACAGAAACTCACCATTAATGGAATAATTAAAGTAACTAATAGAGTGTATTGGAAGTTTAGAGCCATTACCTAAAGTGACTTCCTCGGGTCCCTGGTACTCAGAGTGAATTACAAGATTATCAAAATTTGAGGTCAAATGATGAGTAGCACCGGTATCCATGACCTATGGTTGAGAACTATAGGTCAAATGATGAGTGGCATTGGTATAGAGGCAGAGGCAGTGGTAAATTGTGAAGATGGTTTAGGTTGGGTAAGCTATTCTTTGGTGAGTTTGGGAGATGGACATTGGCGAAAAATGTGACCATAACCCCTGTAATTATGATAGATAAATTGATGTAGTGTCAATAGGGGCAACAAAAGTAGAGAAAGTACCAGAAGAACAACCTGGCAGAGAATTGTTAGAGGAACGTCCTCTATTGCCTCTTTCACGACCACGACCCCTACTGGTATGGGTCTGTCAGTGAGCAAAGTGTACACTAGAAGCAAAAAAATCCACCTTATAATCTCGAGCTAGCTGTGTTTCTTCATTCAACAGTAAGCCATACAAATTGTCGAAGGTAATTGGTTCAAGTCGAGCCTCTAAGGCATGGACAAAAGGGTGATATGTAGACCCCAATCCAGCTAAGATACAATTAACAAAGTCAATATCTACCATTGGACTTTGTAAAGCTGCTAACTGATCATACAAACCCTTAGCTTTTTGCATATAGGCGGTGATACTATCATTCTAATGCTTGAGGGTTAACAACTGATGACGATAATTGCGAATCTATGGTCTTGTACCAGTAGAATATGCTTGATGAAGCTTCTTCCATGCTTTTTTAGCAGTCTTAGCACCAATTATTTATGGCAAAATGGTTTCTGAAATAGAGGCAAAAATCCATGAAAGGATTTGATGATCCTGTTGCTCCTAAGCACTAAATGCGGGATCTTTCTGATGATCCGATAAATGGGTTTGGGGTGGTGTATCTATGACATGAGAGTATAACATTTATCCCTTCAGGACCAAGGTCTTCTCAGTACGCCAAAGGAGGAAGTTTTTAGTGGTTAACTTCACCGACAGCTGGCGAGAGATATTACCAGAGAGGAGATTGTTGTAGACGGAGGAGCTGATGGGTGAGGAGCTAATGGTTCCAGTAGAGGAGACAGTAAAGAATACGGCTCAACACCCTTATATTATTCCATGTAATATGTATTTATAGGAACAACAGTAGAGGCATAGTATGATACAAAGATATATCCAAAGCATAAAGATCTAAACAATAGAGGAAACTACTAAGAGTAAAACTCTTCCCTATTAAGTTGGAACTATAACACGTGTTGGGACATTTCAGGCTTGGAATGATGCATGTGAAGCAATGTATTAAAGGTACTGGGCGTTGGTTATAGGCTTTCCTAAGGAAAAGGAAGGCATAATTCAGGCTCCTCTTTCAAAGGTTCTGCAGTTCTCTGTGTGTGTGTGTACAACAATATAGACTTTCTTTTTGCACATCTTGAAAGATACATAATTTATGTATTATTTGCTGATGTAGGTGCTCCTTAATTATAGGAAGTCTGAGAGAGTTGTCTTGGCTCAACATTCAGGTTTGGAAGTTGTTGAAGAAGCTTTAACCGAATATAGAGTCATAAGTCCTCCTATAAACGGATGTTCGTGGATTGAGTCAGGCACTATTAACATATTGTTCTGATTGAGGGTGCTCAATTGAATGAAACTGTATGATTATAGGTTGCTGGTTGATCCGCATATTCTAATTTGAGTTGATAAAATAATAGGTTTGGGGTGGCATGTTGTTGGAGCACTAAGAGCATGGAATGCCTAAAGAAAAAAAAAAAGAAACCTAACACCATAGGAATGATAATGTCTTGTATAGAGATATTCTCTTGATCCAAATGGAGATTAGTACTACTTTGACATCCAGCTAAACAGGCAAGTTTATGTGCAGCTGATCAGCTGATACAGGGGATTGGTCAAATATTAAAACACAGAACATGAGAATCAAAGGCCTATCTTTTTTTTTTTTTTTTCAGCCATTGCTTCCATAATGAAATTATGGGAAACGTTAATAACAATTTTACCAACCTGGGTCTTCTTCTACATAGTAAAAAGCTGACTGTATAATTTGGTCCAATGCACTTTTGTGTTGTTTAATTTAGTTTAAAATTAGTTTCCAGTCTGGCTATTATTTTTTTAGTTACAGTTATTGTATTTTCCTTATTGCACATAGTATTGTAATGAAAAGAGATAAGAGTTAAATTTGCCATTGAATTTTTTTTTTAAATAAAAATGCCCGTCACAGTATTGAAGTAAGGGTAAATTTATATCATTTTAAGTACTTAAAAATTTTCTATTCTTAAAAATGCATTTTTAAACTTCCATTTAAAAAAATGTAAAAATTTAAAATATCTAGAGCTGGACAAGAAAATGAAAAACCATTAAACTGGTTTAGAAAATCGGGGCAAACCAACTTTAGCGATTAACCAGTCCGATTAAACGTGAAGATAAATTTTAATTTTTAAAATTATGGTTAACGTATTTGGATTTAAGTATCTAATTTACCGGTTTATATGTAATTTTATACATATATATGGATAATAGTAAATTTTATATGTATTTATATTTTGCCATAATTTTAGAAAGTAGATTACTGATATATTAATATTTGTGTAATTTTATTTTAGTGTATTGATATTAAATTTGAATGACTTATCTTTTATGTTTAAAACTTGGAGAATTTAGATTAAAATTGTTTATGTTTAATTTTTTTAACGGTTAACTAATAGTTAATGGTTAACTGACCATATTTAGTGGTTAACTGGTTGTTAATAAACTGAATTTAAATTTAAATTTTGAAAAACCAACATTAATAGACTCGATTTGAAAAATAAGTTATGATTTGATTTATCAGTTCATCTTCAAATTTCACATTGGAATATGTTTGGAGTTATTATAAACTAATATTGTTTTCCATTGATTTTCTCTTTTGCTTTTTATTAATATTATAAGTTTTGGCAAGAGGCTAACTAAGCATCCATAAAAAAATGCAAATCTTTTTCTTTTCCCAATTTATTTCATATTGTTTTTTTTCCTCATCTCAAAATACCTTTGCAGTACTTATATTAGAAATGGAAGTAGTAAATCAACACTGCTACTACTACTAATAGTTCTTAGAACAACAAAATTGAAATGTTTTAATTGCTTTTAATTCTATTTTGCATTAGCACTCATCACTTAGTCTTCGTTATGTTATTGTATTCTTATTTTGGTAGAACTAATTCTTGCTGTTTTATTAATGTCTGCTCTGGATCCAATTTATATACATGTACGGATTACAAGTTAAATTGTAGCTGAGGAATGATGCCCTTTCTCTCTCTATTTTTTCTTTCTTTTCTTCCCCTTTTCTTGAGAAAAGAATAACTTTATATGTTGGCAAAGGATGATGAGTCCCTTATACCTTACCCTTTTTCACCTTTTGTACTGAGGATGGTGAGAACAAACTAAGGTTTATAATTTAATTTGTATTTATGGATAAGATTGCAATAATTTACTTGCATTGCTATTCCTTATCGTTAGAACACAAATTGAAAGGTGAGGCAAAGGAAATGGCATCATAAAAGCCGAAGGAGAGTGGTAACCAAAAGCAGTTTCCAACGTTGATAGTCATGATAGGTCCACCAACAAGCAAAAAGAGTAAAATAGCTTATGAATTATCTATATATCTTCAATATCCTCTTATCAACGAACAAGATATAGCCCCAATCCTTGAAAATTATATTAAAAAACCTTCTACTAATGCCACTAATAGTGACTTAGCTTTCAAAATTATCACTCAAATCGCTTTAACCAAACTCGATTCAAAACTTAAACTTATTGTCAACACTCGACTATTTAAAAATGATGAGTTCATCCAATTAGTGCAACTAGCAAGTTATAAAGGTTCATCTCTTATTATCATTAAATGTCAGGGCAATGCTTTGCCTTTTGATGTGCATGATACAAGCAAGGTCTAAAATCTCAGCATTGACTTAGACAAGGCTTTCAAAGTGAAGGATTTTTCTCTCAAATTGTTAGGCATTGTAGAATCACATAAAAAGGTAGATCTTGATAAGGCATTTGAGAACTAGGAATCAAAAGGTTCATCATCTACTGCACTTTCATTTGATGAAAAAATTCATAAACAATGATCATTTCTGATGCAAATCTTGCTTTTGAGAAATTCGTATGCAATAATTGTGAGGATTTGGTTTCTGGTGCAACCTATAAATGCTTAAAATGTGACGAGTTCATCTTTCACAAAAAGTGTGTTGAATTTTCAAGCGACACGAAATATCTCAATAAAAAGGGTTATTGGTTTCTAAGTGAGAGTACTCCAGTTTTATGACTTTCCAAGGAAACAAAAGTGTAAGATTTGTAATGAATTTTCTATAGCTTGCCCGAATTGTCTCTTTCAAAGCCACATTAAATCTAATATTTTTCCAACCATTCTTAGATATGAAGGACATGAACACCCACTGAATTTTGTAATCATGCCATCTTGGATCAACTTTATATATAAATGCAACAAGTGTAATGAGTTGGGAAATACAACATCCTACAAATACTATAACTGTAATTTTGATATTCATCTCACTTGGACTTTGCCTCTACTTGATACATTTGAAGAAGTGATAATAGCTCCCTCTAAGCTTGTAAATGATGCTAGAAATGTATTTGCCTATTCATCGCCAATCATAGGTTGGAGTGATTTAAAGTTTATGCCTTATCAACTTAAAAGTTACGTTGCCTTAGAGGACTTAACTATTTATGGTTTTGATGAGGTGGAAGTTTTACCAGAGTGGTTGGGCAAATTTTCTTTTCTTGAAACACTAGAAATAGTCAGTTGTAAGAATATAAAGGTAGTCGGTACTGCCCTTCAAGGCCTCTCCCAATTGATCTTCCGGATTTGACTGTGACCCCATAACCTTCTTTCAAGTCTCGAATAATATATGCTGGTGTGTACACTATTTTCAAGTTAAGATATTTTGACTTGATGAGATTTCCGATGATTAACGCACCTTTGATTGGAAGTTATTATTTATTGCAAACAAACTCAATGTTGTTTTAATGTCTTCCTTATCCTTGAACATCTATCCCACTTCAATGTTTAACACCCTTGGATAGGTTGAAATGGTTGATTCTGATGTCCCTATGTCTTGTTCTCCTTTTTCATTAATCATATTTATAAACTCTGTACACTCAATGGAGTTTTTATTGAACAAGCTTTACATACTCCATCATCTCAAAAACATTTTCGCGCAAGTTCAAAGGTATTTGATGCTGTTTCTGATGAGGCACTTGATGTTTCAATTATTGTACATGAATTTATTGCTGCGTTGAAATTTGCCCCCACAAAAATATTCATATATTAACATAAGAGGTAGGCATGCCAAAAAGCAAAGTTTCAATTACTCTAGACCTTAAGGTATACTCAGGTATAACTGATGTATAACAAGAAGCACCATCCATTTTTCTCTAGATTCTGAGGTATACTTCAGGTCTAGTAAAAAGCAGAATCCATAATTTCTCTGAATTCCAAGATATACATCAGGTTACTTCAAGTATACCAAAAAGCAGAATCCATAATTTTATCTTATTCTGAGGTATACTTCACGTATACCACATGGTATAACAAAAATCAGAATCCATAATTGTTCTCATAAAATGTATGCCTGGTATACCTAATTTATAACAAAATAGGCATAGCAAACATGTTAAAAGTTTTAGTTCTAACCTATCTCATTAACCTCCATCAGTGAAATGCATAGAGAATACATTGGCATATCCAATTCTTTCTTTGTTCTTCAAAGCCAAGTAAAACATCAGACTTGTCATAATTAATTCTTAATGGTGGATACCCATCTTTAACTACATATCTTATATCCAATGAGGTCTTTTCTGCATTAATTTTCAATCGATATGATATTGTACCCTGGAAAATTCAAAGCTGCAACCTTGTGAAATGAATATACCTTCAATTTCAAAGTTCTCAAACTTGTATAGATGATTCCATAACCTTGAATAAAAACTATTATGCCATCCATGATTATTGCCGATTAAAATTCTGCCATTAAAAGTTCCTCGTATATTAGTAAAACTTATTCAAGAGGATTCATAAACAATTAAGATTAAAAAGAAAACTAAATTGAATGGTTTCATAATTGGTCAAAACTTATTAAAGAGAATTTAGAAACAACAGAAATTAATGATCCAAACAAAAACAAAACAACCATGACCCAAACATGGAAATGCATTTGTAGCTATTATAATTTGATCTACGGTTTATGTGTTGCTTGACTGTCTCATTATTCATTCATTGTTGCAGGACATTGCAAAAAATTGGTTTTGTACTTTGCATTTTCTAAATCTCTGGAGGTCAGAAAATTGTTTTAATGCATTTTTTTTTCTTTTTACTTTTATATTGCCTTCTAAAATTAAAAAAATTTTAAATGGGATTTTGTATGAAGACATGGGAAGATGAGTGCTTTTGTGCTGGTTGAATGCATATCTACGTACTTTCTCTAATTTTTCTGTTATACAATCGATCAGATTTTTGAGAAACACTAATGGAATCAATTATATTTTCTTTTAAAAGCTTCAATATTCTCAATTACTGCAGATTTGTGCTATCCTATCATCTCTCTAAACATAGTCGATATTTCACTCGAGGGCATGAGCAAATCTTTGCCTCTTTCAAAACACAATTTGCAAAAATGGGATAATGTGATGTGCTAGTGGCTTATGTACAAGAATAAAGCAAATTCTAATGTAAGCAAGTTTCTCACAAGCAAACTATCAACCATTTTAATAGCAATCAAAGCATTAAAAACAAAACATGAAAATAACCATTAGCATTCTGAAATAAATAATAAAAACAAACATGAAATTAACTATATTAGATTAGAACAATGAAAAATAAAAATCAAATTTTGAATTCACCTGTAAGAAAGGAGCGACTTGTGTTGATATTGACAAGAGATGAACACATATGGCAGACCTTCAAACTCGGTGAAAGTTACTGTAGAAGAGAACGTAAACAAAGTGAAAGGAAAAAAGGGATTTGGGAGGACAGAGGAGACGTGGGAGAAAATGTGAGATAAAAGGGTTTTTAAAAAAAGGGTAATTTTTAAAATTGGGAATTTAGAAAACAAGTTATTTTTTGTAGAGGAAAATAATGGGATATTTTTGGATATGGGTTAATTATTTGGAGCATTTGTGAGTTTGAAATCCAAAGGTGCAAGAGCCCATCATTTGAATAGAGAAAGACTGCTGGTCTGCTGCTTATCGGCAGTGACTTGCGTGAGTGCTAGTGCTGGATTGAAATTAATACTCCTCCATAGGCGGATTCAGTTGTATTAATATTAAAGTCAGAGTAAACAAAGAGAATGAGCGGAGAAGGTAAGGTGGTGAGCGTGACCGGAGCATCCGGTTACATAGCCTCTTGGCTTGTCAAGTTGCTGCTTCAACGTGGCTACACTGTCAAAGCTTCCTTTCGTGACCTAAGTCAGTTTTCTGCTCTTATCTTAAACCTGGCTTCATTTCCCTTTTGTTACTCTATTATTTTAAAGTTTCATTTTTTTAATTGATTATTTAAGGTCTTTTTGATTTTAAAGTTCTTGGTTTTCAAGAAATCTGATAATTTAGAATTCTAAAGATCCAACTGCTTTAATTTTGTAAGTTCTGTTGGTGATATTGTTAGAAAGAGCTTTTATCAATTGAAGCTAAATCTTGGCAAAAGGGAACTTTCCAAGGTTTGTTTGAGGTTAATATTTGGTCTCTATTGCTTGATACCATTTTGAAGATAAGCAAAAAAGGGAAAAACAGAGATAGAACAAAATAGGATAAAATTTCGTAGGAATATTCATTAGCTACATCTCAGAGCTATTATGCCAGCCGCTAAAGCAAGAGAGAGGGTGTTTTTTATTGCCTAGACATGGTGATATATCTGTTTCCATATTATTGGAGTTCTTTTGTGATATGGTTCAGATGATGCAAAGAAAGTTAATCATTTGCTCACACTTGATGGAGCTAAAGAGAGACTGCACTTGTTCAAAGCAGACTTACTGGATGAAGGATCTTTTGATGCTGTGGTTAAGGGATGAGAATGTGTTTTTCATACAGCCTCTCCATTTTATTTAAATGCAACCAACCCACAGGTAAACTCTTTCGTCCTATCATTACAAATTTGTGTTTTTGTTTCAAAAGTTGTTGACATTTTGTAACCCAAATTGTCAAATTCCACCATGAACCAAAATCATAATTCCTTAAGGCCTTGGTGATATTTTTAAGAGGTGTATCGTTCAAAAATTTCAAGGGAGAACGTTCTTGTACAAGCTTATCACTCAATAAGCTGATTCAAATATGATTTTCCACTTTGAATTACTTTTCCTGTCCATTTCTTGCTGGTCACATTGGGGGAATTTCTAATACTTCTTGAGCTACTTATCAATTTTGCTTGATCATTATATGGGCTAAATTAGCTGTATTTTTTCTATTCCTTTGATATAATCCAGAATTCATGATTGATGCCAACACTATTAGGTTCAGGTTTTGACTTGGTGAAACCCAGCAGCTGGATCCAACTACATGCTTTTCTTTTGCCTAATGTCATAAAAGAACCTCAATCAGCTGATGATATTCTTGTTTTTATTTTTGTTATTTCAGGCAGAACTTATTGATCCTGCATTGAAGGGGACACTTAATGTCCTTAGATCTTGCACAAAGATTCCTTCGCTCAAAAGGGTGGTTGTAACATCATCCATGGCAGCAGTTGCATTCAATGGAAAACCTCTGGCTTCCGACGTAATAGTTGATGAGACTTGGTTTTCAGATCCTGATTTTTGTGAGAAGGCAAAGGTTTGTAGGAAGTGTTAACTTATTAAAAGTGCTTCCATTTTGGGAACCTTTTCACTCAAAACTGCGGAAGAGGATCTTGCCAGAATTTTATGAATGCAATTCATGTGATTTTGGTGCACATATGAACTTGAGCCACTTGTCTCTCTTGTTTTATTCTGAAAGTATGCTGGTTATTTCTATTTTTTGTTTAACTTTATTTGGATTTATTGCATAGCATGTTTTATTTATTGACAGCAGACACATCAGTTTGCTTGCTGGACATAATTTCTTCTTCCACGTATGTATATCTTCGACTAAATGTTATCATTCTTATCAGCTGTCTTACATGCTCTCCAAGACTCTGGCAGAAGAAGCTGCTTGGAAGTTTACAAAAGATAATGGAATGGATATGGTTGCAATAAATCCTGGACTGGTGATTGGTCCTCTCTTGCAGCCAACTCTAAATACCAGCACAGACTCAGTTCTGAAACTTATCAATGGTATTCTTTTCTCCTTGGTAAAACTATAATTCTTCTCCTCACATGTAAATCAATTTTTTGTGTAGACATTTTGAGGACTTTATTCCTAGCTAATTTTAAGTTTGGTTAATCTCTACATACAAAATTAAACAGAATTAACACCCAATTGGTGAACATATACGAAATATTTCAATCTAAGCAACAAATAAATATAAGCTTTTGGATAGAGCTTTGTCAAAAATCAGACATGCACTAGGATTTTCTATTTTGAGATATCCGATTGTGAACCCTTTCTCCTATCCTTTTGTCATTCCAGTAACTATTTTTAGCCATGCTGAAATAACAGACTGGATTTGTGTCTAATTAATAAGTGCTACTATCTTCTCTTGAATATAACTCCACTTGTGGGCCACTTCATTGTCATCATTTCCATTTTACTAGTTCATGCCTTGCAATTTTTTCTTTAAATATTGTACTTCTATGCATTGTGATATATATTATAGATATTTGGATGCAGAAACTTGTTTAGATGCCCAGCAATAAAGGCTGGAGTATATTGTGCAACTCTCCAATATATATAAGATGGTACAGAAACTAACTTATAATAATTAGAAACAACTATTTAACAGCATGCACTTTTCCACTTTCCATCAATTTTAAGTGGATTATCAAGTGTATATATGTGAGAATCCAATTTCCTGTACAAATTACTGAAGTTAACTGTTGGCAGGATTAGAATTTGAAATCTATTCAATATCAAGAAGCAACATGTTAAAATAAGGCCCAAATTATGTATGTAGAAACCAAACAACAAACATGTTATTTGTAGTTGAGATTATATCTGATGCAAGCAGTTGACATTTCCTGATGCAGGTGCAGAAACATATCCAAATACCACATATAGATGGGTCGATGTTAGAGATGTTGCCTATGCACATATTTATGCCTGTGAGAATCCTTCAGCTTCTGGAAGATACTGTTTAGTTGGAACAGTTATACACGTTTCTGAGGCTGTAGAGATATTGCGCAAGCTTTACCCTGATCTTAGCCTTCCAAAAGAGTAAGTTTATTAGTGGACATGCAAAGTTGCTTCATGCTTATATGGTGAAGATATAGTACTGATTACCTGTCTATATGGTGGAAATGACAATTTCGTTAGGTTTTCTTGTTGGTGACTCCTGGTTAAGGTGTGTAGCTTTAGGTTGACAGCTAGAACTAAACTTGAAATGATGTCTATTTGGCATAAATTCAAATAGATAACATCAGAAGTACTTTTCTAGCTAATTGGAGTGAGATTTAGTTGAGGCTAGACTCCAGAGAGATGTTATGTTCCTACTATTCTGCTTTTTATACTATTTTCTGCATAGATCTTCACATACTTTTTGATGTGCAATTTCAAGCTCATGAAGTTAATTTCTGCAACTGCTAAATAACTGGAAGTATGGCCCAAAGACTATGACCTTTGTTAATTTATTAAGATTTTCTATATACTCCATTAGTTATGCAGTAATTTATGGGATATTTTTGTATTTTTTATTAACAAGGAATGGCCGTCCTTAGCAGTTGTTATATATTAAGTTTGACTTTTTTTTTGGTAATATTTTCCCGTATAAAAAAAAAAACTAAATGAAATGAACTTCCAGTATGGTGGAGTTTTTCCATATTTTGAGTCTTTGTTTTGTGTTATAAGAGCAGAGCACTAACAAATGGTATCAGAGCTTCAATTCTTAAGGGTCCTGTAAGATGGTGAGTGAATTTTCTTGTGAGTGTTTGTAAGGTGAGTGATCAAACATCATAAAGAGTGGCAGAGATGGCTTCTAACAGTTCACTAGGGACGGGTCCTCCTGTATTTACAGGTGAAAATTATCACATCTGGGCAATCAAGATGAAATCATACTTGAAAGCTCAGAGTTTATGGGATGTGGTGGAAAATGATACTGAACCACCAGCACTAAGAACTAATCCAACTTTAGCTCAAATGAAGAAACATGAAGAAGATGTAGCACGAAAGCCAAAAGCATTAACTTGCTTGCATTCAGCCTTGTCTGATGTAATCTTCACAAGGATTATGGCTTGTGAAACTCCTAAGGAAGCCTGGGATCAGTTGAAGGCAAAGTTTGAAAGAAGTGAAAGGGTGAAATCGGTGAAACTCTTAACACTTAAAAGAGAGTTTGCAATGTTAAGAATGAAGGATAGGGAAACAATAAAGGAGTATTCTTCTAAACTCCTTGACATTGTAAACAAAATGAGGTTGCTTGGAGAAGATTTTGCAGATCTGAAAGTCGTAAAGAAGATGTTGATGAGCCTGCCTGCAAAATTTGAATCAAAAGTATATGCAATAGAGGAGTCTTGTGACTTAAACACACTCTCTGTTACAGAGCTGATTAGCAAATTCAAGCATATGAACAACGATCTAAGGTGCGAGATGAAGAGGTGATTGAAGGTGTACTTCAAGCAAGGCACAAAGGAAAATCAGCTGCAAAGGAACGGAAGAAAAATGGTGGAAACAAGTATGGAAAAGGTAAAGCTCCATTGAACTCCAAGGAACCAGAAAAATAAAAAAAATGTCCTATTTGCAAGTTCTGTCAAAGGGATAATCATCTTGAAAATGACTGTTGGTTTAAAGATAAATGGCCAATTCAATGTAGATTATGCAAAAAGATGGGCCACATAGAAAGAAATTGCAGAATAAAGCAAAAAAAAAAAGCAGGAACAACCACAGCCACAGGAAAATTTCAAAGATGAGCAAGAGGAGGCTGGTGATAGATTGTTTATGGCATCATGTTCAAATAAAAATTGGAGCGATCAAATTTGGTTCATTGATAGTGGTTGCACCAGTCATATGTCTAAGGATGAAAGTATGTTTTGTAACTTAAACAGAACTATCAAGCCTAAATTAAGGTTTGGAGATGGGAGGGTTGTTGAAGCACAAGGAAAGGGTTCAGTAAAGGTGCATACTAAACAAGGTATTAAATATATTAATAACGTTTTATTTATACCTTGTCTTGCACAAAATTTGCTGAGTGTTGCACATATGCTCATAAATGGATATTCACTTAATTTTAAAGGGAAATTCTGCTTCATTTATGATCAATTTAATTGTTTAATAGCAGAGGTTGTTATGCTTGATAGGAGTTTTTCCATAGATTGCCATGAGATACATGATAAAGTTAATTTTATTGCTAAGGATGATTCTTTGCTTTGACATAGAAGATATGGGCACTTCAATTTTGCAGCTTTGAAAAGCATGCAATCTAAGGGTTTAACAAGAGATTTGCCTGAAATCTCCAAGGTTGAAGAAGTTTGTGATTCATGCCAGTTTGGAAAGTTGCATAAGATGTCTTTCCCTGCTAAAGCTTCATGGAGGGCCAGTGAGAAGCTTGAATTTGTTCATACAGATGTTTGTGGACCAATGAGCACAGAATCACTTAGTAGAAACAAATATTTTGTGCTCTTTATTGATGATTTTTCAAGAATGGCATGGGTGTATTTTATAAACAGTAAATCATAGGTATTTTCTGTGTTCAAAGGGTTCAAGTCTAAGGTTGGGACTCAAAGTGGTTGCAAGTTGAAGTGATTAAGGTCTGACAATGGAAAGGAGTACATTTCCAATGAGTTTGATAAGTTTTGTGCAGAAATAGGAATCAGTCATCAGTTGACGGTTCTTGACTCACCTCAACAAAATCGAGTTTCAGAAAGGAAAAATAGAACAGTAGTGGCAATGGCAAGAAGTATGATGGCCGATAAGAAAATGCCCTTGAGTTTTTGGGCAGAGGCAGTTAATATTGCTGTATTTTTGTTAAACAGATTACCTTCAAAATCTGTTGTGGGAACAACTCAAATTGAAGCATGGAGTGGTGTCAAACCTACTACCAAACACTTGGAGCTCTTTGGTTCAATATGTTACATGCATATTCCAACTGTGAAAAGAACCAAACTGGATCACAAGGCAGAACAAGGGACTTTTTTTGGGTTATGCAAAATTTTCAAAAGGTTATAGGGTGTACAACTTGCAAACTCAAAAAGTTACACCGAGTAAAGACATTATGGTAGATGAAGACTCATATTGGAATTGGGAAAAAGGTTATGTGGACAAGGATGATCGGTGGAAAAGAAGTTCATCACTTCCAGCTTTAGAAGAAAAAGATTCAGCAGTTGAAGTTGATAAAAATGAACCCGATGACTTCTCAACGGACTCACTTGTTCTCAAGACAAAATCTTTGTCTGAGATTTATGAAAGATGTAATTATATTGCAATAGAGCCAAGCTCTTTTGATGAAGCTACCATGTATGAGGAATGGAGAAAAGCTATGAAGGAAGAAATGGAGATGATTGAGAAGAACAACACCTAGTGTCTTATGGACAGACCAAAGTGCAAGAACATCATTGGTTTAAAGTGGGTATTTAGGAAAAAATTAAATCCAGATGGTTCAATACACAAGCATAAGGCTAGATTGGTTGTTAAAGGGTACTCACAGCAAGCTGGTATTGATTATGGTGATACTTATGCACCAGTTGCAAGATATGAAACCATAAGACTTCTTCTAGTTTTAGCAACTCAAATGAAATGAAAAGTGTTCCATTTAGATGTCAAATCTACTTTTCTTAATGGTTAATTAGAAGAAGAGTTATTTGTAGAACAACCAGTTGATTTTGTGGTTAATGGTAACGAAGACAAAGTGTACATATTGAACAAGGCATTGTATGGCCTTAAACAAGTTACTAGAGCTTGGTACAGCAAGGTTGATTCACATTTGATGAAATGTGGTTTTGTGAGGAGTGAAAATGAAGCCACCAAGTATGTTAGAAAGCTTAACCAGTCAAATTGCTGATTGTATCTATCTATGTAGATGATATGTTGGTGACAGGAAATGATGTTGAATTGATAAATGAATTTAAGAAGGAAATGGAGTCTTTTATTCGAAATGTCAGATTTGGGGCATATTACTTACTTTCTAGGAATGGAAATTAGCCAATTCAGCTCAGGCATTTTCATTTCTCAAAGAAAGTATGCTTTGGATTTGTTAAAAAAATTCAAGATGGAGAGAAGCAAATCAGTTGCAACTCCATTAGCGGATAATGAAAAGTTTTCTAAGATTGAGAAATGGAATGATGTTGATCCAAGTTATTACAGAAGTTTGGTGGGAAGTTTTTTGGATTTGACATCTTCTAGACCAGATTTGATATATGTTGCAGGGGTATTATCAAGGTATTTGAAGGAACCGGGTCAAATTCACTTAGGTGCAACAAAAAGAGTATTGAGATACATTAAAGGGAATGCAGATTTTGGTATTTGGTATACAAGAGTTGATGAAGGAAAATTAATTGGATACTCAAATAGTGATCGGGCTGGGTGTCTTGATGATATGAAGAGCATCACTGGTTATGTGTTTTCAATGGGGTCTAGAGTATTTTCCTGGCTATCCAAGAAGCAAGATGTGGCACAATCTACTGCAGAGGCAGAATACATTGCCACTGCTTTTGCAACAAATCAAGCTTTATGGTTGAGGAAAATGTTGAAAGATCTTCATCTCAAGAAGGTGCTACTGTAATAATGGTGGACAATCAGTCTGCAATAGCTATGGCCAAAAATCTAGTTCATCATGGATGTACAAAGCACATTAATGTAAAATTTCATGCTGCAAGGCAAGCGGAAAGGGAAGGGACTTTTCAACTTGTTTACTGCAAATCTGAAGAACAGTTTGCTGATATTATGACTAAAAGTCTTTCAAGAGGAAGATTAGAATTTTTGAGAACTAAACTGGGAGTGTTGAAAAAAGATCTTAAGAGGGAATGTTAATTTATTAAGATTTTTCTATATACTCTATTAGTTATGCAGTAATTTATGGGATATTTTTGTATTTTTATTAACAAGGAATGACTGTCCTTATTTTAAGGATCTATTTCACTTTAAAGTCAGTAGTTGTTATGTATTAGGTTTGACTTTTTTTTTTTTGTAATATTTTCCCGTATAAAAAAAAACCTAAATGAAATGAACTTTCAGTATGGTGGAGTTTTTCCATATTTTGAGTCACTGTTTTATGTTATAAGAGCATAGCACTAACAACCTTACAAAAATTTAATTGCATAACCTGTTTATTTTTTGTAAGATTGTGCCTCTGTTAATAACAAAACATTGTTTGTGCATGTTTAATTCACCGCAGATGTGCAGATGACAAGCCACCTGCAACAAAATATCACGTGTCAAAAGAGAGAGCAGAGAGTTTAGGTGTCAAGTTTACTCCTCTTGAGGTAAGTTTGAAGGACACGGTTGAAAGCTTGAAGGAGAAGAAATTATTTAGGTTCTGACGTGCAAGTTGGCAAAAGAAATCACATATCTGCTTCTGTTAGCCATTCTCGATTCATATGGTAATGTGTAAGAATTTGACCTGGTAAACAATTGCCTGAGCAAGCAGATACATAAGGGTGCCATTTGGTTTTCAGGTGTGCTAATTGCTATTTATGCATAACAAATAGGTGAACCATAATATATGTCATAACTAAACATTAAAGACTGAATAGATGTGGTTTTCCCTGTACACTTCAACGATGTTTGTTATTGTTGGATCTGTATAAACACGTTTAAGCAAGCTGCATTTTCTTGGATAGCCCCCTGAAATTAAAGAAGCAAATGGATGGTGATGACTCTTGTAAATTTGTAATTCAAACAGCTCTTAACACGAGGATGTCGTCCCAGCTTTTATTAGACCCAAGGTGAAGAAAAAATTAAATGCAAGGGCTGGCTTATGATGTTGGAATTTCCACAAAAATTGAACACATCATAAACGATGTGAACGTGATCGAATGTAGGTACGTTGTGTGGCCACATTTAATTAATGGCTGGTCCAGCTCTTACTCCAATGAGGTCACACAGTTAATGCCACTGTTACTAATTTGAAAAGTACTTTTGAGCTTAATTTAGTCAAGAAAATTTATTTCTGAAATTTTTCTGCATATTTTATAAATTTAGATTCAAAGTATGGTTTAGGTTTCTTAATGCCATATAATGTATTTTTCCATTTTATCTTTTACCGGTGAAGATGCCCTCGAGTGGTTTTGGCTTATCAGGACGAGTTGAGTGACGAACCAAAGTCTTTAGAGACGAGACCAAGTTGGAGCAGCAGTAGCACACCTTGAACATACCATGCAAGCCATTTCCACCTTCAGGGCGATGCTGAGAATTTGAGGTAGCTTCAATTGATAATGGAGAACATTTGACATTTTGTTTCGCAGGTCAGATACATAATTCCTAATTATAATTAATTTTTAAGCCATAAATAACAATTTTATCCAAGATTTTTCAAACCCAGATAAAAAGTTGCAATGCAAGGTTTCCCCGGATCCAACTTAACATTACCCTACAACATTGAACCCAAAATTTCATTACCCTTGCAAGCCATAACAAACAAAACAAAATAACAGTATTATGTGCCACTGGGAATCATATAGATGCTATATTGAGTTGCTAGGGCCATGGCTTCTAAGACACACATATACCAACAGGAACTATACACTGAATATACATAGATAACTTTCCAATAGCAGGCCACATCAAAGGATGCCAGGCATCACGGCCCACTCAGGATTGACCCTGACTCTCCACTGCAAGAAAACCAAGACAAGTACTCATCCCAATCAGTTGGTGGAGTAACCCTCTTCCGTATCAAAATTTCAACAGTTGGGCATCTTCTCTTCCTACCCCCTCGTGGCCTTGACCTGAACTGCTGATCGCTCTCTTCAAAATCACCCTGAGGCAGTTCGGACCGGTGTGTCAGTCATTTTTAGCCTTTTATAGGAAAGCTTCAAAACACACAAGCAAAGCTTATTTTTTAAAGATCCAACAACAACACTTACAGGTAAAAAGATGTGACACCCAGATTTCTCATGTCCATCTCTAACATGCTTGTAGGCAAATCTCTTATTACAACCTGCAAACCCACAGGCAAAAGGCCTGGCTTCAAGGTGAACAGCTTTCACATGCTGAGTAAGATTAGTTTTCTGGATGCAAAAATAAAATGTGACAGATTAGTAGCTAAATCAGGAATCTAACTACCAATAAATAAATGAAGTACAACAAAGAAGGGAAAATCTTACAGTAGAAAATGTATGGCAGCAATCCTCAAAATGGCATTTTATTCTCTCCACTGAACTATCAAGTGTTTCATGGGTCCGCATATGTCTCTTTAAGTTCTTCTTCAGCTGTGTTGTCTTACAGATATCACATGTTACATATCTGTGGCATGACTGGATGTGCGCCCTAAGGCACTGACTATTGGAAAAATGTTTCATACAGCCTGGTTCTGCACATATTGCCTCCCCTATGTCCAGCTTAACTGCATTATAGCAAGCATATCCATTAAAGATTCAAATATCAAAACATTGCCAAGCTTTCAAATCAGACATACTTTTCATCATTCAAGAAAATGTCAAATGGATAATCAACATGAGACAAACAGACATACTACTATCTGTACATATCCAACTAAAAAATAAAGAAAAGAACAGGATGCGGCTCTTCCAGAAAGAGAAGGAAGAAAAAACAACGGAAATCAATATCAACAAACTCACCATGAGAATCCTCATGTTTTCGCAGCCTTGAAAGATATTTGAACACCTTCCCACACCCACCTTCCTGGCAAACATGCTGCTTTGGACCAACATTAGAAGAGGGAGAGTTCTCACAATGAATTTCTCTAACATGCCTCTTCACATTGCCATGGAAAACCAATTCACGATTACAATTCTCAACAGGACATTTGAAGAGTTTTCCCTCATGCTTAAGAAAGTGACGAGTTAGGTGGTCTTTCCTTCTGTAGCTTGCAGGGCAATCATCAACTGAACATACATATAGCCTCTACAAAATCAGAAATCATTCATCAATATACAGGAAACAATTAATGCATTATTAACAATGATTCATTACATGAAATAAGAATGCCCTCAAACCTCATTGGAACAGTGCGTGATTTGAGGCCTGCTTGATAGAGCTTCTCAGGAGGTCTCCCAACCTGATACTAGTCCATTCAAGTCCATACTCACAGCCTCTCGCATTTTGGAGTTCTTTTTGTGGGATCCAATGCTTCACACTATCACAACAAATTTCTACCAAACACTCCTGCAAAAGTGTTAATTTTCAATAACTGCATCTGCATAAAACATATATCTACAAGGTTTTTGAAGATGTTAACAATATAATGAATTTCTCTAAGAAAAATAGCAATGATCTTCAGAACTCTACAAGGTAATGATTCCAAAAGAATTCAATATATAAATGCTAAAGGGCAAAGCCAGCTCAAATACAGGGTTAAGTCTACACATTTGTGATTTAGCTCCAATAAAGTGTTGTCATAGGCAATCTCCCTACATATATACCAGAAACCTTGGTTACTCAACTACCTCTTAATCCAATGCTATGAAACGGGAAAACCTTTTCTTGTCCATTACAAATCTTCTAACTTAGAGGAGTAAATACAATAAAATTAATAGATCATATTGTACCCAAGATGTAAAGTGGCCAGCATTCTAAAAATCCATATCATAGATGGATAACTTTGAAATGACATTGGAACCTTTATTTTGGGTTCACAAACCTATCTTGCACTCATGAACAAACAAATAGACGTGCAATGAATTTGCATATAAATATCCCTTTTGAATTATGGATTCACCGTGACCATCCATACAGCAGCCCAAAAACATTTCAAAATGATAATAGTGTATTCTGTTAAAGCTAGTATAAGCAATCGCTAAGTACTGTCAATACAAGTAATCCAGCTGCCTACCAAAAGCAATAACAGTGCATAAACTTCTTCGAAGCCAGAAACCACTTCAAAAGCATTGAATATGGATAGCAACTAATAAAAGCCAATTTTTTTATGCAAACGACAAATAATAAATAGCCATGATCAATACCTCAACAGAGTGGCTTTGCATATGTTGCTTCAAGTATGCAGGTTTTTTGAAACTAGCACCACATTCTTCACAAATATTTACTTTTACTCCCTTCACTTCTTCACCGACTTTCTTCTTTTCAATCTCTTCCTAAACAGCAAGAATAATAAAACATAAGAATAACAATCCAAATATTGAGTTAATTCTTTGCCAACTTCTTTGATAGACTCCAGCATTTATACGTCAGAAGATGAATAGTAATGCATTTTCTTTTCTATGATCTGAAACCGTTTGATTTCAGAGGGTGAAACCAACATTTACGTTAAAATGGGAGGGACAAACTGTAGTGCAATCAGAGTATAAAGTAAAAAAAGGGTAGATTATCACTTCTAAATAGGCAGATAATTCGAGCTATTTCAACTCATAAAAGTATCCCCGGTGTCAAAAATTCATTACACCAAAGAAAAAGAGCAATAACTTGTAACTAACTATAAGAAGGTGGGATTGAACACCTGAAACAGACAACCATGTTTAAATGAGCAAATTGTTACTTTTCATATATGTATAAAAGAAAACTTAACCGGTTCTCAGGCCAATTAATCATTTGAAGGCATTAATAACGGGCCAATTAAAGCTCAGAGAATAAATTTTAAACACGCATCTAGTTAGCTGACGAACATCATAATAAATCTTTTTGTTTTCCTAGAGAAAAAAAAAGATTTTATCATCATCAAGGAATATTCCTCAAGAAACGCTATCAAAACCTCACAAAAGGAGCAAAGTGAAATAAAAAAGAAGTTCATAAGTTCGGTAAAATAAAAAAGCAAACAGACATGTCGATAAAATCATCATCCTTATCATCATCAGATTGGTTACACAGTTATAAAAAGTTAAGAAGAAAAACATATCAAGAACAACCTTATGGTGAGTTTGGACATGAGAAGTTATAAGAGACTTCTTAGATCTGCAGATTCCGCAATAATCACAGAAATAACGTCTAATATCTCTAAAAATTGGCCTCGGGACTTCGTTATATATATATATATCCCCCAATTCTTCCATCTCTTTCTCGCTTTTCAGGCTTCGAAACGGAAGAAGAAGATTGGAAAGAGGCGCGAACGCTTGATATTTATAGCAAATAGCGAGAATAACCACGATAACTAAAAAAAAAACCCTAGCTGCGCATACAACACGAACCCGCCCAGTAATAGGCCAGCCCGATCAAAAGCCTGCATGTTAGTAAAAACAGATCAGAGTACGCATGTAATTGGCGAATTTAGCCCAAACCAATTTGATCTTCTTTTCTTTTTTTTAATATGTTTATAATTTTTCATTAATTTAAATTCGTATAAATTATATTGAGATTTCGAATTTTCGTTACTGTTAATTTATGTAAAGTATTTCATTAGCTAGTTCACATATAAAAGTAAAATAGTCTATTTAAACCTTATTCTTGAACGATTTATTGATATTTAAGAAAAAAATTAGAGATAATTGATTTATAAGTTGAAAAATTATATATTCTTATATCAAAACGTGATTAAAAAAAAACTTAATTATAGGTCTCATTTTAATTTTATCATCTATCTTCATTTTTGATGTGCATTTATTTGTCTATTGTCAGATTTTATTCAGGCGGTTAGGGATTTTCTCTCAAAACGTTGCATTATAGCCATCGGAATTCAAGTCTTCATTGTGGGTCCCACTCACCTGAAGATGCAACGCCAGGCTGTGGTATCCACGTAGCAAATCGGGCGTTGCTCTCTCCTCCACTTGGCGTGCTCCCGTTGAAGACGCAACGGCAGGCTGCGTTATCCACGTTGCAAACCGGGCGCTACTCTCTCCTCTATGTTTGAAGACGTAGCGATAGGCTACGTTATCCACATGACAGACCAGAACCTACTTCTCTCATCCATGTGGCACGCCATGGTTGAAGATGCAATAGCAGGCTGCATTGTCAAAGCTATCTCCCACGAGCTACGGTATTCTCCCACACACTATAGTATTTTTTGCTCCCAACTTTCAAACACCTCATGATCACCTCCATTGAAATCTTTAACTTAGCCCTATATAAACTTCGGTGTTAAATTTATTTGCATCCAAAAATGATTATTCTATTATTGAGTGTCAAATTTTAGCATCTGCAGCAATTCTTCAATTGTTGAGCATGTAATGACTTCTCTAACATTTTCGATTTCCCTGTTACCGTGCATATTATCTTTAGCTTCTTTCTCCTCTCATTTCGAGCACCTTTTCTCTAGCTTTGCCTCTTTAGCTTGGCCTTCTCTAGCTCAGCACTAAGGGCTTGGTTACTCTCCTTCTCTCGACCTAAAGATGCCTTTAGCTTTTAAACTTTATTCACCATTTCATCGACCCTTTTTTCACCAGCAGTGGCCTTAAATGCAGCCTCATTCAACTAAAATTGAATATTATCGGAGATAAAATCTGCCCACTGCCACTTAGAAATCAAAGTGTTCTTCCTGGCAATCGTGGCATCTATCAGCATTGATCCCTACAAATAACACAGAAAGCAAGGAAGAGTTGGGAGAGTATGAAAATCAATGACCATCACACAAAACACAGTAACGTACCTCTATTTGATGTATTTTCAGAGTAAAAGACAAATACTCAGCATTCAGGCTGATGAGAGGAGTCACTTCGTTTGGCACATATGACACTATATGCATGAAAGTGTTGAAATCATCATTTAGCTTTAAGTATTTACTCCCCTTTTTCTCCCAAAATTCGTTGACCTCAATGATTAAAGTCCGAAGATATTTTTCATCTTTCTCACCGAACCTTTTCGCTTCAGCCATCACTCCGGGTGTGCCTGAAGGCGGCGAGCTAAACCCAAAATCTATCACCAGATGACTTGGGGCTCCTCTTGATGTTTTCTCACCCGTTATCTCCATGATAGTAGAAGTTCGAGTAGCTTCAGTGGTGGGAATGGGCACCGCTTTGGGTTTAGTAAATGGTGCATTAGTAGCAGCTTTCTATCTCTTGACCCTCATTATCTCAGCCATGCTTGGTTGGGTCCCCCTTTTCATAGTGCAAGAAAGAAGAAAATTAAAAAAAATGTACCAGTAACACTCAACAGACAAATAGAAAGCTACCTTTTCTCTTTCTAGGAATGAGCTCAGAGTCATAAGGATCAAGTAAATTTTTGAGATTCCACTTATCTCGAGCAAGCTCCCTCCATCGAGCTAGGATCAGCTTCTCTTCATCTGAAAACCACAAACCGTTTGTTACGGTTGACAAACCGATCCCATATTGTACGGATGGGAAAGTCACTATGCAAGCTGTCAACAAGGAAAAAGCGATCTTTCCACTTCTTCAGAGGGTCTAATTTTTTTTATGAAAGTGTCATAGCCCACTCATGCCTATGCATAATTTTGGTCCTTTGTCCCAACATGAAGACTGACTATATGCATAGCATGAAAAAGTTTTAGGGTAAGGTCTATGCTGTGCTCTACGACCCAAATCTGTAAGGCAGACAGTATGCGCCAAGCATTGGGATGGAGCTACCCAATCAACATATCATAATAATTCAACACCTCCATCTCGAATCGTGCCAATAGAAGATAAACCCTGACCTCTAGTTGTGCCCCGTACATTGCTATCTTTCGTTTACCAATGAACAAAATGTTCACCCTTTGGGAGGAGCTCAATTTGATGATAGCATATTGATCAACAGCCCCTACCTTATCGGTCAGAATACGAAGCTCGTATTCCCTCACTTTTGAACATGTACTGCCCACTTCAGGAAAATGATAAGGCTTCCTTTTTGGTTTGAAAACATCAACGGATTGCCTAAACTCGAAGGTAGGGACCTCATCAGTGGAAGCTAAGCCCTTACTAGAACTCGGAGCACTATCGATCGAAATACTCTCGCCTACTCCATCTCTCTCATTGGAATCTTTGAAGGCTTTCATTGTAATGAGAACTAATATATAAGAAAAGTAAGTAAAATGCATAACAAACCTGGTCAAGGAAGAAGTTTCGAAGAAGATGCTAGCGAAGCAGGGTACTTTGATGCATGAAAAATCACCCAAAAATTGCCCTAGATAAGAGAAAAAGAAGGAGAAACAAACACGAAAGCAGAAACTGAAAAATGAAAGGGGAAGAGAGCTTATATAAGAAAGAGAAGCCCATTCCCCGTTGTACACATGGTAGGAGATCAACTCAACTGACCTTGTCATTATGACAAAGTGCGGGAACCAAAGCGCTCCTAGCAGTAAATGGCCGCTGTTACACCATAAACAAGGGAGCAATAATTGACTCTCTTAAATATCTTGACAGGAATCAAAGCGTCAGTCCAGCTGTCACCACAGGATAGAAGATAAGGAGTGGAATAAATATCTCACACTCGACCGGAGGGGTGACTTATGATAACAAGGCCTAGCTAATAGCCTGGCTTATTTCGCAAAGAAGCTAGGCAAGCTAACAGAGCTTGGACTAACCGGACACCACGGAGTTCATCCACAGCTCGGCCAGTAACCGAAAGAGTAATCGCCACGATCAGGAGAAACGGTTATTTCCCCCATGTCTCCCCTAAAAATAGGAGAAGTGGGAAGAATGGCTGAAAGTAGTGGGATTTCATCCCACTACCCCCATATAACAGGCAAAAAACATATAAAAGGAGGAAAATCGGGTAAGGAAGGGTTCCTTCAATCTTTTTCAGCAAATATACATCTCTATTGTCAGATTTTTTAACTTGACCATCGGAGAATCCCTACTCAGAAGCTCACCAATATCTTTCGCTTTTTGCAAGTGACCTTTGGACTTCCAGCTCCAACATCTTGAACCGGTCATCAGTAACAAATGTTTCAAACCCGGCCTGAGCAATATTTACTAAAAATTTCATCTTAAACTAATTAAACTCAAGTATAATAGTGTTAAAAATAAAAGTGATTATATAAATATTCTATTAGAATAATTAGACTTAATTAGTAGTTGTAACTATAAGAGATCTATGAGAATGTGAAAGAAAAGAAAAAATATGCAAATTTGCATAGAAAACAAGGTATTTTTAAAATAAAAAATGGGTCAAACTGCTGCCAGGTCATGATTCAATTCAACCAGCTTGTTTCATTGTTTTTATCCGACTCTTAGGTTTTATCTTTAACCGAAACGGTACCATGATAGATCGTTATTCGATTTCTCAAGTTGAACTAGCAGGTCTGAATTTACCTTGTTCTCTTCAGATATCAATGTTTTGAACCTTTATATTAAGATTATGAGGACAATTGTAAATGTTGTGGCTATAAACTCTTAGTTTAAATGATTTAGAAGATTATAAATTAAGTTCATGATGTTAAATTGCATATACTAATTGAGAACTTCTGGGAAATAATCGTCGACATCTTTGGTATAATCGAACAACAATTTGAGATTTCCTAAACAAAAATAACCAAAATTCATTAATTCTAAGTTTATTAAGGCCGGCTTTCTTTGAATAAGGACATCAACAAAAATCTTATATATGCTAGCTAATTGCTTAATTATGCAAATAAGTTAAACCTTTGTCTACAGTTAATTACATATATAATTAAGACAGCCCTAATTAGAAGAAAAGGGATCAATTTCTGAAGATTTGCAATTAAGGATGAATGGTGAAGGAAAAGTGGTGTGTGTAACAGGAGCTTCAGGTTACATAGCTTCGTGGCTAGTCAAGCTCTTACTCCATCATGATTACACGGTTAAAGCTACTGTTCGCGATCTAAGTAAGTGTACCATTTTTTACATTTTATATATATATATAAGAGCAGGTTTATGTAAGAATTGGAAATTATGATGTTTTTGCGTTAGCTGACTTTGTTTACGAATGTGTAAATTAAAGATGATCCTAAGAAAACAGAACACTTGGTTGGACTTGAAGGAGCCAAAGAAAGGCTTCATTTGTTCAGAGCGGATTTAGTTGGAGAAGGGTCTTTTGATTCAGCCGTTGATGGATGTGAAGGGGTCTTTCATACTGCTTGCCCTTTATATCATGTAAATGATCCACAGGTAATTTAATTTTAACCACTTTTTCAACCAAACACTTATTTACCTTTTATCTTACATCACTACTGAATTTTATAGTGCGCCTTTAGGCATGGTAATTCATCAAATTTAACCACAAAATGATTTTCCTTACTGAATTTATTGGTTCAATTTCTTTCTAAATTAAATTAATTTGACAAGACATTCACACATGTATTATGGCTAAGTTGGGTTTGCTATACTGTATTAATTTGTATAGTATTAATCTATCAGTATTAGCATGTATTATATTATATAATATTTGATACAAAATTGTATTAATCTGTAATATTTTATATTATATTTAATGCATAATGTTGTATTGTATTATTTTTTTAAAAAAAAATAAAAAATATGTAAAATTAGTGTTGCCAATTTAGATAAAAAAATTAATTATAAATTATAATTTTTAGTGCATTAATCAATTTTTTATTAAAAAAATGCACAAATTTCTTGAAATACCAATGTATATTAGTAGATAAATTAACAATCAAACAAACAATTTAATTAATAACATTTAATTATGTAGCTGAAATATATTAAAAAATATGCTATTATTAATAATTTTATACATAGTCCAATAATAAATTAAAATAAATAAACTTTATCATTATTATTTTAGACAAAATCCAAATAATCAATTAATACAAAAAGTTAACATATTTTTATGAAAGATGCAATCTAATTAAAAATATAACTAATGCATTTAATATTCTTTCAATCAACCTTTATTTGTATCAATCTTGTAATTTTGTTTCTTGGATTGTGAACTATGCTGCATATTTATGAGTGCGCAAATATGGTAATTTTTTAAAAAATAGAATACGTGTTCATATAAAAAATCTATTAATAAAACATTAGATACAATTAATCATTACATTATAAATTTATAAATACTAAAACTAAAAAAATTAAATACGAAAATGGTGAACATTTTAGAAAATAATATTTTATAAGAAAAAGACATCTTATCTTGTAACCTAAGAATTAGAGATGTCAACAAAGTATTTCCTATGAAATCTCACATAAATTAATAGCTTCTCCCATCAATGAATAATTTTGAATTTCGTCTCTTCTTATATTTATTAATTACCTTTCTTAATTTGTAATTACATAATCACTAACTTAAAACCAAATTCACCCGAATAAGTTACTTTTTTCTTTATTGGTAATTTCGTTTGATTCGTACCGCATAAGTCATGATTATATATGTATATATATGTATGAAATTAGGATTATAAAATAATTTTCAAATAAAAAAATCTAGAAATGATCAATAATACTGTAATTTTCAAACCTAATTAAAAATCTAGAAATGATCACCAACTACTGTGTGAACATGAGATACAACAATTCTGGATGATATATATGAGATAGGTTGACATTTTTTAACTCAATACAGCCCAAGCAGTTGTAGATTCAACAAACATGTGTCAGTAGTTATATGCACTAGACACTAGCTGTAAATTCACTAATTGCTTTACTAATTTAGCTTTGGAAATATAGAATTAATCCAGACACACACAGAGAAGAGGAAATCGAAAGCAAAGTTGTAAGAATTGATTACAAAGTTGGATGAGTCAAAGATAAGCTGAGATGGATTAATTGAGTCTAACATGGAAAAGAAACAAGTGTAGCATGTGGTCAGATTAGAGTAATTTCTCGGCATGTGAATACGTAAAACGTCATCTAATGTATGATTTCCAATTAGAAAAATGCAAACGATGTTTTTTCTTTTGATAAGCAAGGAGAAAACTATGATGCTTTTAAAATATTCGTTTGTCAACCAATGAAAAAAATAACTTGCTTTTAGAAAACATAGAACTCAATGTTCTACAGATGAGAACATTTTACTGCAAATAAATGCCCATTGGTGCAAATGAAAACTCGTTGCAGTTGGGATGCTATGCATCAGCCACAATTTGACAGATTCGAAGTCTTATTTCCTATTCAATTAGCTTAAAAGCAAACATAAAGGGCACTGAACACAAATAAGTCAAAACAACTCCTCAAAAATATTTTTTAATTGAATTTTTGGTGCTGCTTTTCTTAATATATTTCTTTCTATATCCAAGCGTTTTACTGAACCATATTACAGTTAACTATAAAGATCTGTAGCCTTTGTATTCCTGTAATGACTCAATTTCTTGTAGGAGATTGAATAACTTAAGCCATAGTAAAGACCCGGCTAACCAGCCCAAAATGCTTCAGCCGGACTCCTAACATTTAGAAAAAATATGTATCGCCAGCAACGGCCCACTGAGTGGAATAAACAGAGGATATGAAATTCTGCATCGAATAGAGAAGATATTAAAGAATGTTCCAAATAAGGCTTAAACTAAATTTGGATAAAAAACATAGTATTTGTTTTTTCATATTGCTTTTTCTTGAGGTCCTCAATGTGTTATATTTTCTCTTGACAACAAAATCTATCGTTCAAACGTAAATACAAACTAAACAACGGATGTTAGCCTGAGAAAAAATAATGTAGCCATTCACACTCAATTCACACTTCCAACCATTCCAATTACCAGCTAGAATTGATCCATTTGCACAGACACAGAAAAACATTAGAGTTCTCATTTCATTTGATTAATTAATTAATTTTGCATATTAACATATTAAAAGTTCTACAGCTTCAATTTCAACCCCCTTCAACTCATGCTAAGAAAAACACAGAACTAAACTTCATATTTCTAAAGTAAAATACAGTACCAAAACTCGTATCGCTTTGCCTGTGGATGGGAAGACGTGTCACATATGTGGCAAAGCTTTCGGTGTCGGTGAAGTGGTCGGCAACAGTCACCTGAGAGAGAACAGAGAGAGATGAGATTTTGGTGGAGATTAAGTATGACTAAATGATCAACTGCAATATGGGTTTAATATGCTTGATTATATATCATAATTTCATCCAATCAATTCTCAGTTCTGCCCAAAGGGGGTTAGATGAGATTTTGGTAGAGATTAGAAAGGCATAGAGGGAATTCAATTGTTTCTTCTTTTCCTCTGTATTTCTATCGTTGGAATATAAAGGAAAAAAGAACTAGAGCCACAAATACCAGAAAATAAGAGATAGAAAATGTAAAAAAAAACTACACATACCGAAAAATAAGAAATCTAGATGGCAAAGGATGATATGAATAGTGTCCGACCATGAAAACTCCGGTGATGGTGGCTTAGTGAGAAAAGAACAGAGATAGACAGGGAAGAACAAAAAATGGAGCAATTGAGATTGGTGCTTTTGGTTTTATGATTTTTCTTTAAAAAATTGAAATATAATATAGGATAAGAGACAAGGATGAGAGTGGTTGGAAATGAGGAGAATCACAGCTAAGAGTGGCACCGGAAGATTGAACACAGTATAATACGGTATATATCATATTATATAAACCCAAGGGATACTAGTGTATTATTCTGTCTATTAGGGATTAAATATATCATTCTATATTATATAATACATGTATTAATGTTTTAAGGAAGTAACCAAACACTGTATATTGTAATACACTGCATCATATAATACTATCTGTGCCTAATATATAGAACCAAACATAGCCTATGTGTATTAAAGTGTTCATTTGGTCAGTTCAATAAACTCAAACCGAACTTTTATAGTTTTAAGAATCAAACTAAATTGAAATAACTAAATTATATTCAAGAGTTCGGTTATGTTCAATAAGTTTTTCACTTTATATCATTAATATTATATAACATAATTTGACACGATATTTGTTCTTAAAAAGTTTAGTTCTTTTGATTTCAGACTTTTTGAACTGAAACAAATAGACCGATCTTCATTATAATAGAGTTTATTGAACCAAAAGTTGAAGAAACCTAATCGAAAAGACCAAATTGTTTATGGTTTAGTTCGATTTTCGATTCTGGTTCGATTTTACACATTTCTAATTACGGAAAAAGTCTAAAATTTTTTACCTTATCTGCTACTTTTCACTTTTTAACTATCAAATAAGTTAATAGTATAGTTTAAAATACAATATGATGGTCAAAAAGTAGAAAATATTATATATATAGTGAGAGAGAGAGAGAGGAAGCCTTAGTTTTGTCCTAATTACATATTCAAATTTTTTTAGAAAAAATACCAACCGGATGAAATCATATCTTCGTACCGAACATTATTTTAGGTGAAACTGAGCGAGTATATATGTTTTTATGTGGTCAAACATATAATTTCAGGCAGAATTGATAGATCCAGCAGTGAAGGGAACAATAAATGTATTAAAATCATGTTCGAAGTTCCCAAGTGTAAAGAGAGTGATCATAACATCTTCAATGTCAGCAGTTATGTTCAACGGCAAACCTCTTACTTCTGATGTGGTTATTGATGAAACTTGGTTTTCAGATCCTGCTTATTGTCAGACCTTAGAGGTGTGTTCCATTCTATATATTTTTCATTTCTCCAATTTTTTTTAAAAAAATAATTTTAAATTATAATTGATAGAAATTAACCTTTATTTTTCTAGCCTTTGTATCACTTAGCAAAAACCTTGGCTGACGAGGCTGCTTGGAAAAATGCAAAAGAAAATGGAATTGACATTGTCACCTTACATCCGGGATTCGTGATTGGCCCTTATTTGCAGCCAGTTATTAATGTCACAATGCATCTCATTCTCAACCATATAAAAGGTACACTAGTAATTGTCTATTATTTTATAATTGATTATTTTTAACTCCGGACTTAATATCTATATATAGGCCCTTGATTTTTAATTTATAATTTTTTTTATGTTTAATCAAACTTTAATACACTACTCCCTCCGTTTTTTTTATCAGT